>ONZH01031274.1:0-124369 GCA_900303285.1 Rhinella marina
TTGAAATATACAATATCTAGGCCTTTAATTGGCCACTGTACTGTGCGTTCTCTTGCTAAATTATTTCACATACCTGGTGTAAATACCCACCGTCTGTTCAGTTAGTACACGGCTGTGTACCTTGAAATATACAATATCTAGGCCTTTTAATTGGCCACTGTACTGTGCGTTCTCTTGCTAAATTATCTTCACATACCTGGTGTAAATACCCACCGTCTGTTCAGTTACTACACGGCTGTGTACCTTGAAATATACAATATCTAGGCCTTTTAATTGGCCACTGTACTGTGCGTTCTCTTGCTAAATTATTTCACATACCTGGTGTAAATACCCACCGTCTGTTCAGTTAGTACACGGCTGTGTACCTTGAAATATACAATATCTAGGCCTTTAATTGGCCACTGTACTGTGCGTTCTCTTGCTAAATTATTTCACATACCTGGTGTAAATACCCACCGTCTGTTCAGTTAGTACACGGCTGTGTACCTTGAAATATACAATATCTAGGCCTTTTAATTGGCCACTGTACTGTGCGTTCTCTTGCTAAATTATCTTCACATACCTGGTGTAAATACCCACCGTCTGTTCAGTTAGTACACGGCTGTGTACCTTGAAATATACAATATCTAGGCCTTTTAATTGGCCACTGTACTGTGCGTTCTCTTGCTAAATTATCTTCACATACCTGGTGTAAATACCCACCGTCTGTTCAGTTACTACACGGCTGTGTACCTTGAAATATACAATATCTAGGCCTTTTAATTGGCCACTGTACTGTGCGTTCTCTTGCTAAATTATTTCACATACCTGGTGTAAATACCCACCGTCTGTTCAGTTAGTACACGGCTGTGTACCTTGAAATATACAATATCTAGGCCTTTTAATTGGCCACTGTACTGTGCGTTCTCTTGCTAAATTATCTTCACATACCTGGTGTAAATACCCACCGTCTGTTCAGTTAGTACACGGCTGTGTACCTTGAAATATACAATATCTAGGCCTTTTAATTGGCCACTGTACTGTGCGTTCTCTTGCTAAATTATCTTCACATACCTGGTGTAAATACCCACCGTCTGTTCAGTTAGTACACGGCTGTGTACCTTGAAATATACAATATCTAGGCCTTTTAATTGGCCACTGTACTGTGCGTTCTCTTGCTAAATTATTTCACATACCTGGTGTAAATACCCACCGTCTGTTCAGTTACTACACGGCTGTGTACCTTGAAATATACAATATCTAGGCCATTTTAATTGGCCACTGTACTGTGCGTTCTCTTGCTAAATTATCTTCACATACCTGGTGTAAATACCCACCGTCTGTTCAGTTAGTACACGGCTGTGTACCTTGAAATATACAATATCTAGGCCTTTTAATTGGCCACTGTACTGTGCGTTCTCTTGCTAAATTATTTCACATACCTGGTGTAAATACCCACCGTCTGTTCAGTTAGTACACGGCTGTGTACCTTGAAATATACAATATCTAGGCCTTTTAATTGGCCACTGTACTGTGCGTTCTCTTGCTAAATTATTTCACATACCTGGTGTAAATACCCACCGTCTGTTCAGTTAGTACACGGCTGTGTACCTTGAAATATACAATATCTAGGCCTTTTAATTGGCCACTGTACTGTGCGTTCTCTTTGCTAAATTATTTCACATACCTGGTGTAAATACCCACCGTCTGTTCAGTTAGTACACGGCTGTGTACCTTTGAAATATACAATATCTAGGCCTTTTAATTGGCCACTGTACTGTGCGTTCTCTTGCTAAATTATTTCACATACCTGGTGTAAATACCCACCGTCTGTTCAGTTAGTACACGGCTGTGTACCTTGAAATATACAATATCTAGGCCTTTTAATTGGCCACTGTACTGTGCGTTCTCTTGCTAAATTATTTCACATACCTGGTGTAAATACCCACCGTCTGTTCAGTTAGTACACGGCTGTGTACCTTGAAATATACAATATCTAGGCCTTTTAATTGGCCACTGTACTGTGCGTTCTCTTGCTAAATTATTTCACATACCTGGTGTAAATACCCACCGTCTGTTCAGTTAGTACACGGCTGTGTACCTTGAAATATACAATATCTAGGCCTTTAATTGGCCACTGTACTGTGCGTTCTCTTGCTAAATTATTTCACATACCTGGTGTAAATACCCACCGTCTGTTCAGTTAGTACACGGCTGTGTACCTTGAAATATACAATATCTAGGCCTTTTAATTGGCCACTGTACTGTGCGTTCTCTTGCTAAATTATTTCACATACCTGGTGTAAATACCCACCGTCTGTTCAGTTAGTACACGGCTGTGTACCTTGAAATATACAATATCTAGGCCTTTTAATTGGCCACTGTACTGTGCGTTCTCTTGCTAAATTATTTCACATACCTGGTGTAAATACCCACCGTCTGTTCAGTTAGTACACGGCTGTGTACCTTGAAATATACAATATCTAGGCCTTTTAATTGGCCACTGTACTGTGCGTTCTCTTGCTAAATTATTTCACATACCTGGTGTAAATACCCACCGTCTGTTCAGTTAGTACACGGCTGTGTACCTTGAAATATACAATATCTAGGCCTTTTAATTGGCCACTGTACTGTGCGTTCTCTTGCTTAAATTATTTCACATACCTGGTGTAAATACCCACCGTCTGTTCAGTTAGTACACGGCTGTGTACCTTGAAATATACAATATCTAGGCCTTTTAATTGGCCAACTGTACTGTGCGTTCTCTTGCTAAATTATTTCACATACCTGGTGTAAATACCCACTGTGTTACTACACGGCTGTGTACCTTGAAATATACAATATCTAGGCCTTTTAATTGGCCACTGTACTGTGCGTTCTCTTGCTAAATTATTTCACATACCTAATTATATACCCAAATATTGTATTTGCAACAAAAAAAAAATAAAATGCGGAGGGGGGCTAGCGGAATAGGACGTGGACGTGGACGAGGACGGGGGCGCGGAAATGCTGTTGGGGGCCTTGTTGAAGCCAGTGGGGATACAATGCGTGCTGGTGAGGGTCAGCCAGGATCCCGCTCATCCAGAATCCCTGCCTTTATGGGACAGTTAAGCAGGGGGCGGGTTACACCGCGCTGTTGAGGCCTGAGCAGGTTGAACAGGTGGTGCAATGGATAGCCGATAGCGCTTCCACACAGTTGTCCACCAGCCAGTCATCCACACAGTCTCACTCTGACCCTCCTTCCTCCACACCTGGCCAACAGAGTCATCCCACCCTTGACCCCTCCCAGGAGCTCTTTTCGGGTCCTTTTTCAGATGTGCCGGAAGAATCCCAGGAGCTAGCAGAGGAATTTGTTTGTAGTGATGCCCAAACACTTGAGTTTTCGCCATCTCCTGCTGATGTGGACCCTGAGCCAGCATCTGTTATCATGAGCGATGATGATGATGAGACGCAGTTGCCATCAAGGGAGGCTGTTGGAATGTCCAGTGGGCAGGAGGAGGAGCAGAGTGAGGAAGTGGAAGAGGTGGTGGATGACGAAATGACCGACCCCACTTGGCCAGGGGTGATGTCCAGCGAGGAAAGCAGTGGAGAGGTGGTGGTCTGCGCAGCACCGAAAAAGGCAGCAAGAGGCAGAGGGATGTCCACAGGCAGAGGGATGTCCACAGGCAGAGGGATGTCCACAGGCAGAGGGATGTCCACAGGCAGAGGGATGGCCACAGGCAGAGGACAGTCCAGACAGAGAAGTGAGGCCACAGCCAGCAGGGCCGAAGCTGTTCCCGGCAGCGGGCAGTCGCGCGAAGCTCCCCCATCGAGGCCTCGTACTTCTGTGGTGTGGAGATTTTTTAATGTTTGTGCGGATGACAAACTGAGCGCGGTTTGCACACTCTGCCACTCAAAACTGAGTAGGGGCTCTGAGAAGAGCAATCTGACCACCTCAGGCATGCGGCGTCACTTGGAAGTCAAGCACTGGGCTGAGTGGGAGAGAGCAAACGCAATACAAACTGCGCCCGGTCCTTGCTGCCACTGCCTCTTCCCCTTTGTTGTGTGCTGCCACTGCGGTCCAGACCTCCAGCCAGGACACCTCCACATCTGCCTCTGCCTCGGCTACTTTGGGGCCTTCTCCTTCAGCCTCCCCTTCCCCCGCCTCTTCGCCTGCACCTTCACACTCCTCGTCCCAACAACTGTCCATCTCGCAGGCGTTCGACCGCAGGCGGAAGTACGCCTCGAGTCACCCCCAAGCCCAAGCCTTAAACTGCCACATCTCCAAACTGCTGGCCCTGGAGATGTTGCCGTTTAGGCTTGTGGAGACGCAGGCCTTCCGCGACCTGATGGCGGCTGCCGCACCTCGCTATTCCGTCCCCAGCCGCCACTACTTTTCCCGGAGTGCCGTCCCCGCCCTGCACCAGCACGTGTCGCGTAACATCAGGCGGGCCCTGAGGTACGCAGTCAGCGCAAAGGTCCACTTGACCACCGACTCGTGGACAAGCGCTTGCGGCCAGGGACGATACATTTCTTTGACGGCACACTGGGTGAATGTAGTGGAAGCGGGGACGGGGTCGCAAACAGAGACGGCCTACCTACCACCCCCGCCCAAGATTGCCAGCATGGGTTCTGATAAACCCCCTCCTCCTCCTCCTCCTCCTCCTCCTCCTGTGCCTTAACATCGCCCTCAGCCGCTAGCTGGAAGCGTTGCAGCACTGGCGCGGGGAGACGTCAGCAGGCGGTGCTAAAGCTCATCAGCTTGGGCGACAGGAAGCACAGCGCCCCAGAGGTGAGGGACGCCATATTGCAGCAGACGGAGATGTGGCTGTCGCCGCTGCAGCTAGGACCAGGCATGGTCGTGTGCGATAACGGCCGTAACCTGGTGGCGGCTCTGGAGCTTGCCGAACTCAATCACGTACCATGCCTGGCCCACGTTTTTAATCTGGTAGTCCAAAAATTTCTAAAGACTTACCCCAACCTGGCAGAGCTACTGGTGAAAGTGCGGCGCTTGTGCGCTCACTTTCGGAAGTCAACTGTAGCTGCTGCTAGCTTAAAAAAACTCCAGCAACGCCTCCATTTGCCTGAACATCGGCTGTTGTGCGACCTGCCGACTCGCTGGAATTCCACCTATTCCATGTTGGCCAGGGTGTGTGAGCAGCAGAGAGCATTGATGGAGTACCAGATTATGAATCCACGCGTGCCTCCAACTCAGCTCCCTCAGTTTGCCAACCACGAGTGGCCATGGATGGCAGACATATGCGATGTACTGCGTATCTTTGAGGAGTCCACCAAGAAGGTCAGCAGCGAGGACGCTATAGTGAGCGTAACCATCCCGCTCCTATGGCGTCCTTAAAGAATCGCTCATCGCAATAAGGGAGAACGCATTGCACGCAGAGGAGACGGGGGTAGGAGGAGACGCAACGGAGCTACACAGTCAGACCACACTTTTGTCTGCTTCACGGTGGCAGTTGCAGGAGGAGGAGGATGAGGAGGAGGAGGACGACGTGGAGGTGGCTGTGGAAGAGGAGGAGGATGCTGGCGGCGAGGGTAGCAGTCAGGCTGTGTGCGTCCCATTGGTTCAGCGCGGATGGGGCGGAGAGGAGGCGGAAGAGGAAGAGGAGGAAATGGCAAGTGATCCTTCTGGTGGGGGCAGTGAGGTCATGCCTATTCAGAGTCTGGCACACATGGCTGACTTCATGCTGGGCTGCTTTTCCCGGGACACACGTGTTGTCCGGATAGTGGAGAACAAACTGTACTGGGTCTTCGCACTCCTGGACCCCCGGTATAAAGATAACGTCTCCTCTTTTATTCCGGTAGAGGAGAGGACGAATCGATTGCTGGAATACCAGAGGGAACTCGTGCAGAACATGATGGAGATTTTCCCACCCACCATCGCTGGCGGCAGAGAGGAGAGGGTCTCCCAGAGTCCCACAACATCCATCAGGCCCACAGCCACCAGGGGAACACTCTCCAAGGTGTGGGACACGTTCATGGCACCCCCTCGTGCAACTTCCATCACTGCGGGGCCCGCTATCAGCAGGAGGGACAAGTATCGGCGGATGTTGCGGGAGTACCTGGCAGACCGTAACCCTGTCCTCCCCGATCCCTCGGCGTCCTACACTTACTGGGTCTCCAAGTTGGACACGTGGCTGGAACTGTCCCTGTACGCCTTGGAGGTGCTTGCCTGCCCTGCCGCCAGCGTGCTATCAGAAAGGGTGTTCAGCGCAGCCGGGGGCATTATAACCGATAAGCGCAGCCGCCTGTCAACCGACAGTGCCGACAGGCTGACGCTAATCAAAATGAACAGCAAGTGGATTGACCCGGACTTTGCTTCTCCAACCGTGGAAAGCAGCCAAAAGTGAAGTGCCATCTGTATGAAGTGCCATTTCCTCCTCCACCTCCTCCTCCTCCTCCTTAACCGCCGTAGAATTGCTCCGTAAATAAGAAAATTTATATATTTATGGCTCACCTCTTGGGCCTCCACAAATTTTTAAGAGGTCTCACCTCTTGGGCCTCCACATAATTTTTAAGAGGTCTCACCTCTTGGGCCTCCACATAATTTTTAAGAGGTCTCACCTCTTGGGCCTCCACATAATTTTTAAGAGGTCTCACCTCTTGGGCCTCCACATAATTTTTAAGAGGTCTCACCTCTTGGGCCTCCACAAAATGTTTAAGAGGTCTCACCTCTTGGGCCTCCACAAAATTTTTAAGAGGTCTCACCTCTTGGGCCTCCACATAATTTTTAAGAGGTCTCACCTCTTGGGCCTCCACATAATTTTAAGAGGTCTCACCTCTTGGGCCTCCACAAAATTTTTAAGAGGTCTCACCTCTTGGGCCTCCACAAATTTTAAGAGGTCTCACCTCTTGGGCCTCCACAAAATGTTTAAAGAGGTCTCACCTCTTGGGCCTCCACATAATTTTTAACAGGTCTCACCTCTTGGGCCTCCACATAATTTTTAAGAGGTCTCACCTCTTGGGCCTCCACAAAATCTTTAAGAGGTCTCACCTCTTGGGCCTCCACAAAATCTTTAAGGCTCAACTTTTTCAAAAAGAGGTCTCACCTCTTGGGCCTCCACAAAATCTTTAAGAGGTCTCACCTCTTGGGCCTCCACAAAATCTTTAAGAGGTCTCACCTCTTGGGCCTCCACAAAAATCTTTAAAGAGGTCTCACCTCTTGGGCCTCCACAAAATCTTTAAGAGGTCTCACCTCTTGGGCCTCCACAAATCTTTTAAGAGGTCTCACCTCTTGGGCCTCCACAAAAATCTTTAAGAGGTCTCACCTCTTGGGCCTCCACAAAATCTTTAAGAGGTCTCACCTCTTGGGCCTCCACAAAAATCTTTAAGAGGTCTCACCTCTTGGGCCTCCACAAAATCTTTAAGAGGTCTCACCTCTTGGGCCTCCACAAAATCTTTAAGAGGTCTCACCTCTTGGGCCTCCACAAAATCTTTAAAGAGGTCTCACCTCTTGGGCCTCCACAAAAATCTTTTAAGAGGTCTCACCTCTTGGGCCTCCACAAAATGTTTAAGAGGTCTCACCTCTTGGGCCTCCACATAAATTTTTAACAGGTCTCACCTCTTGGGCCTCCACATAATTTTTAAGAGGTCTCACCTCTTGGGCCTCCACAAATCTTTAAGAGGTCTCACCTCTTGGGCCTCCACAAAATCTTTAAGAGGTCTCACCTCTTGGGCCTCCACAAAATCTTTAAGAGGTCTCACCTCTTGGGCCTCCACAAAATCTTTAAGAGGTCTCACCTCTTGGGCCTCCACAAAATCTTTAAGAGGTCTCACCTCTTGGGCCTCCACAAAATCTTTAAGAGGTCTCACCTCTTGGGCCTCCACAAATTTTAAGAGGTCTCACCTCTTGGGCCTCCACAAAAATCTTTAAGAGGTCTCACCTCTTGGGCCTCCACAAAATCTTTAAGAGGTCTCACCTCTTGGGCCTCCACAAAATCTTTAAGAGGTCTCACCTCTTGGGCCTCCACAAAATCTTTAAGAGGTCTCACCTCTTGGGCCTCCACAAAATCTTTAAAGAGTCTCACCTCTTGGGCCTCCACAAAATCTTTAAGAGGTCTCACCTCTTGGGCCTCCACAAAAATTTTAAGAGGTCTCACCTCTTGGGCCTCCCACAAATTTTAAGAGGTCTCACCTCTTGGGCCTCCACATAATTCATATACTATAAAATATTAGGCCTTATAATTGGCAACTGTACTGTGCGTTCTCTTGCAAAATTCTTTAAATACCTGGTGTTAATACCCACCGTCTGAAAAGTTAGTACACGGCTGTGTACCTTGAACTCTAAAATATTAGGCCTTATAATTGGCAACTGTACTGTGCGTTCTCTTGCAAAATTATTTCACGGCTGTGAAGGCAAAATATTGTAACCAAAAAAAAATAAAATGCGGAGGGGGGCTAGCGGAATAGGACGTGGACGAGGACGGGGGCGCGGAAATGCTGTTGGGGGCCATAGTTGCTGGTTGAATTATCTGAGGTAAATGATTCTCCTTTAGACGACGCTTTCCCTTTGCATCGTTCTGCGATTAAACCATAAATAACTCTCTGCATATTTATACCAAATGCACCCAGTACGAAAAAAGTCATAGAAAGTTTCCAAACAGAGACTGGAAAACATCAGTAAGTTGAAAAAAACTGTTCGCTAAAAAAAAAAAAAAGTTAAAAATAAAATTGGCAGTTGATAGTATCGAGCTATTGTCACAGAGAGACGCGATTACAACACCTTCATTTACATTCAGTACATGTCTCAAGGCATTGGGAGAATGAAAACAGGCCACGGCTGGAGTATGAAATGTACCACCGCTTTGTACTGTCCGATACTGACCCGGTCCAGGGTGATGTCCAGCGAGGAAAGCAGTGGAGAGGTGGTGGTCTGCGCAGCACCGAAAAAGGCAGCAAGAGGCAGAGGGATGTCCACAGGCAGAGGAATGTCCACAGGCAGAGGGATGTCCACAGGCAGAGGCATGTCCACAGGCAGAGGGATGTCCACAGGCAGAGGGATGTCCACAGGCAGAGGGATGTCCACAGGCAGAGGACAGTTCAGACAGAGAAGTGAGGCCACAGCCAGCAGGGCCGAGCGTAACCATCCCGCTCCTATGCGTCCTTAAAGAATCCCTCATCGCAATAAGGGAGAACGCATTGCACACAGAGGAGACGGGGGCAGGAGGAGACGCAACGGAGCTACACAGTCAGACCACACTTTTGTCTGCTTCACGGTGGCAGTTGCAGGAGGAGGAGGATGAGGAGGAGGAGGACGACGTGGAGGTGGCTGTGGAAGAGGAGGAGGATGCTGGCGGCGAGGGTAGCAGTCAGGCTGTGTGGCGTCCCAATTGGTTCAGCGCGGATGAGGCCGGAAGAGGAAGAGGAGGAAATGGCAAAGTGATCCTTCTGGTGGGGCAGTGACGTCATGCCTAATTCAGAGTCTGGCACACATGGCTGACTTCATGCTGGGCTGCTTTTCCCGGGACACACGTGTTGTCCGGATAGTGGAGAACAAACTGTACTGGGTCTTCGCAATCCAAGTTGGACACGTGGCTGGAACTGTCCCTGTACGCCTTGGAGGTGCTTGCCTGCCCTGCCGCCAGCGTGCTATCAGAAAGGGTGTTCAGCGCTGCCCGGGGGCATTATCACCGATAAGCGCAGCCGCCTGTCAACCGACAGTGCCGACAGGCTGACGCTAATCAAAATGAACAGCAAGTGGATTGACCCGGACTTTGCTTCTCCCAACCGTGGAAAGCAGCCCAAAAGTGAAGTGCCATCTGTATGAAGTGCCATTTCCTCCTCCACCTCCTCCTCCTCCTCCTTAACCGCCGTAGAATTGCTCCGTAAATCAGAAAAATTTTTATATTTATGGCTCACCTCTTGGGCCTCCACAAAATGTTTAAGAGGTCTCACCTCTTGGGCCTCCACATAATTTTTAAGAGGTCTCACCTCTTGGGCCTGCGCAAAATGTTTACGAGGTCTCACCTCTTGGGCGTCCACATAATTTTTAAGAAGGTCTCCCCTCTTGGCCTCCACATAATTTTTAATACGTCTCATCTCTTGGGCTCCACAAAATGTTTAAGAGGTCTCACCTCTTGGGCCTCCACAAAATGTTTAACAGGTCTCACCTCTTGGGCCTCCAACATAATTTTTAACAAGGTCTCACCTCTTGGGCCTCCACATAATTTTTAAGAGGTCTCACCTCTTGGGCCTGCACAAAATGTTTAAGAGGTCTCACCTCTTGGGCTCCACATAATTTTTAAGAGGTCTCCCCTCTTGGGCCTCCACATAATTTTTAATACGTCTCACCTCTTGGGCCTCCACAAAATGTTTAACAGGTCTCACCTCTTGGGCCTCCACATAATTTTTAACAGGTCTCACCTCTTGGGCCTCCACATAATTTTTAAGAGGTCTCCACCTCTTGGGCCTGCACAAATGTTTAAGAGGTCTCACCTCTTGGGCCTCCACATAATTTTTAAGAGGTCTCCCCTCTTGGGCCTCCACATAATTTTTAATACGTCTCACCTCTTGGGCCTCCACAAAATGTTTAACAGGTCTCACCTCTTGGGCCTCCACATAATTTTTAACAGGTCTCACCTCTTGGGCCTCCACATAATTTTTAAGAGGTCTCACCTCTTGGGCCTGCACAAAATGTTTAAGAGGTCTCACCTCTTGGGCCTCCACATAATTTTTTAAGAGGTCTCCCCTCTTGGGCCCTCCACATAATTTTTAATACGTCTCACCTCTGGGCCTCCACAAAATGTTTAACAGGTCTCACCTCTTGGGCCTCCACATAAATTTTTAATACGTCTCACCTCTTGGGCCTCCACAAAATGTTTAACAGGTCTCACCTCTTGGGCCTCCACATAATTTTTAACGGGTCTCCCCTCTTGGGCCTCCACATAATTTTTAATACGTCTCACCTCTTGGGCCTCCACAAAATCTTTAACAGGTCTCCCCCTCTTGGGCCTCCACATAATTTTTAATACGTCCACCTCTTGGGCCTCCACAAAATCTTTAACAGGTCTCACCTCTTGGGCCTCCACATAATTTTTAAGAAGGTCTCACCTCTTGGGCCTCCACAAAATGTTTAAGAGGTCTCACCTCTTGGGCCTCCACAAAATGTTTAAGAGGTCTCACCTCTTGGGCCTCCACATAATTTTTAAGAGGTCTCACCTCTTGGGCCTCCACATAATTTTTAAGAGGTGTCACCTCTTGGCCTCCACATAATTTTTAACGGGTCTCCCCTCTTGGGCCTCCACATAATTTTTAAGAGGTCTCACCTCTTGGGCCTCCACAAAATCTTTAACAGGTCTCACCTCTTGGGCCTCCACATAATTTTTAAGAGGTCTCACCTCTTGGGCCTCCACAAAATGTTTTAAACAGGTCTCAACCTCTTGGGCCTCCACATAATTTTTAAGAGGTCTCACCTCTTGGGCTGCGCAAAATGTTTAAGAGGTCTCACCTCTTGGGCCTCCACATAATTTTTAAGAGGTGTCAACTCTTGGGCCTCCACATAATTTTTAAGAGGTCTGACCTCTTGGGCCTCCACATAATTTTTAAGAGGTGTCACCTCTTGGGCCTGCACAAAATGTTTAAGAGGTCTCACCTCTTGGGCCTCCACATAATTTTAAGAGGTCTCCCCTCTTGGGCCTCCACATAATTTTTAATACGTCTCACCTCTTGGGCCTCCACAAAATGTTTAACAGGTCTCACCTCTTGGGCCTCCACATAATTTTTAATACGTCTCACCTCTTGGGCCTCCACAAAATGTTTAAGCAGGTCTCACCTCTTGGGCCTCCACATAATTTTTAAGCGGTCTCCCCTCTTGGGCCTCCACATAATTTTTAATAACGTCTCACCTCTTGGGCCTCCACAAAATCTTTAACAGGTCTCCCTCTTGGGCCTCCACATAATTTTTAATGACGTCTCACCTCTTGGGCCTCCACAAAATCTTTAACAGGTCTCACCTTCTTGGGCCTCCACATAATTTTTAAGAGGTCTCACCTCTTGGGCCTCCACAAAATGTTTAAGAGGTCTCACCTCTTGGGCCTCCACAAAATGTTTAAGAGGTCTCACCCTCTTGGGCCTCCACATAATTTTTAAGAGGTCTCACCTCTTGGGCCTCCACATAATTTTTAAGAGGTGTCACCTCTTGGGCCTCCACATAATTTTTAACGGGTCTCCCCTCTTGGGCCTCCACATAATTTTTAAGAGGTCTCACCTCTTGGGCCTTCCACAAAATCTTTAACAGGTCTCACCTCTTGGGGCCTCCACATAATTTTTAAGAGGTCTCACCTCTTGGGCCTCCACAAAATGTTTAACAGGTCTCACCTCTTGGGCCTCCACATAATTTTAAGAGGTCTCACCTCTTGGGCCTGCGCAAAAATGTTTAAGAGGTCTCACCTCTTGGGCCTCCACATAATTTTAAGAGGTGTCAACCTCTTGGGCCTCCACATAATTTTTAAGAGGTCTGACCTCTTGGGCCTCCACATAATTTTTAAGAGGTGTCACCTCTGGGCCGCCACAAAATTTTCCATGAGCCTCTGGCCAGCCCACGGCCTCTTCCTGCCTTTTGCGGTCCTACGCATCCCTCAACATCCCCACTGCTTTACCTGCTAGACATGACACTGGGCCAGTCGGGTCACTGACATCTTCAAGCGCCAACAAATTTGGGCATTTTAAGGCTTCTGCATGTGTTTGAGTTGTTTTTACATTTTAAAGAAGACATGTCTGACCACATCTCACACACACACACAATGACAATTAGGGGTGGGGTCTATTTGCTTTCCCCTTGCCTATGCCATCTGTGGTTGTCATAGGCAACGTGATTTAAGGGGTGCAGAAATTTCATCTTTTTTTTTGTCTAGTTTGGCTTGGGGTCCATGGCAATGTAGAGGAAAGAAGGTTTCCTTGTATGGTCTCACTTTACAGAGAGGTTAGATTGTGTTTGGAGTGTATTGTTGAGAGGCTGTGATAGTGGCGTAATAGTGCGACTTGGGCGCGTTATATGCACCCAGACATGCTTCCCCTGCTGTCCCAGTTGCATTTCAGCAGTGTTGGCATCCTTTTCTGAGGTTCCAGGGTGGACTTGGTGACCTCCAAGTGGTCGAATTGAGAATTCCAAGTGGCGAGCATTTTTTCCCCATAGACTTTAATGGGATTCGATATCCGGTCGAATAGTCGAATTTCGCAGTCTATTCGAATCGAATTTCGAACTTTCGAATATTTCACTACTCGCTCATCTCTATTATTTATGTATTTATTTTTTAATTATACGGAAAGGGGGGGTGTAAACTTTTATATTTTTTATTTTTTAACATTTTTTTTATTTTTTGTGATTATTTTAAGGCTCATATATGAGCATATAAATAATGTTTTTTAATGTTTCTTTTTGAGAAATAAGGGATTTTTAAAACTCCATTTTAAGTCCCTTTTGCTCATTTCTTATCCTGGCCTGCCATCTGGTGGCCAAAATAAGAATTGCAGATTGAAAGCTATAAACCTCATCAGCGAGGTTTACAGCTTTCAGATCGAGTGCAGATAACCCGATTGACCACACATGGCATCTGTACAACACCCGTAAGCGCGCGCTTCTGGATTTTAGCTCTATTAGATGCTGTGATCTCACA
Source organism: Rhinella marina (assembly GCA_900303285.1). Classification (NCBI taxonomy): domain Eukaryota; kingdom Metazoa; phylum Chordata; class Amphibia; order Anura; family Bufonidae; genus Rhinella; species Rhinella marina. Next base: position 13,587 of record ONZH01031274.1, read on the forward strand.
TAATCACGGCATGTAATGCCTTTATTTACCGATCATCTATATAGCGGCAAGTCGGCCATGATGCTCACCGTACGTGCGAGCGGGCATCATGTTCCCACATTGCTGGTGGCGAAAGAGTTAGTCATTTACTTTCAAGAATTCATCTAAACCCTTTATAAAACCGACCACTGTTCCTGCTGTGACCACGTCCTGAGGAAGTCTATTCCACAGATTCACAGTTCTTACAGTAAAGAAGCTTTGACTCTTCTGGAGACTGAAATTCTTCTTCTCCAGTCGGAGGCAGCGACCCCTTGTCTTTTGAAGGCATTTTAAATGGAACAGTTTTTCACCGTATTTTTTGTACGGACCATTTATATATTTGTACAGGTTAATCATGTCCCCGTTTAGACGTCTCTTCTCAAGACTAAACAAATTCAATTATTTTAATCTTTCTTCATTACTAAGACCCTTCATGCCCCTTATCAGTTTAGTTGTTCTCCTCTGTACTCTCTTCAGCTCCAGGGCATCCTTTCTATGGACTGGTGCCCAGAACTGAACTGCATATTCCAGATGAGGAGGCACCAACGCTCTGTAAAGTGGTAATATTACATCCCTGCCCTGTGAGTCCATGCCTCGTTTAATAAATGACAATATCCTGGCGGCCTTAGAAGCAGATGATTGACATTGTGATGTTATTTAATCAACCATCTACAAGGACACCCAAATCCTTCTCTATAAGTGACCCCCACTGTTTCCTCCCCTAGGACATATGAATTACAGAGGTTATTGCTACCAAGATGCAGAACTTTTCATTTATCCACATTGAACCTTATTTGCCAAGTTGATACCCAATCACTCAGAGTGTAGTGAATGGACATCTTCCATAGACTGTACAGTACTACATAGCTGTCATCTGCAAAAATAGAAATGGTGCTATTAATCCTGTCCTCGATATCATTAATAAATATATTAAATAATAGGGGACCCAGCACTGAACCTTGGGGTCACCACTTATAACCGGGGACCACAACTCTCTGGACACGGTCCTTCAGCTAGTTTGAATGTATTTTAACAACATTGATAGCTTTCTATAATAGCCCATAAAGTATCAAACCAACAAGGAAATACAAGTCCATAGATCAAGAACACATACCCACCCTCAAAGCGTTGATTACTCTGGGGACAACGTTAACCCCAACGTGTGTTTCGTCGTCACCTACTTAGCTTTGCCTGGACTGTTCCTTTAAATGACAAAACTTCAGTATTACTTTCAAAGAAAGTTTTTCCCTCTCTCCCCTCCGTTTTCCTGATCAAGATACTTTTCTCATATAAACATTTACTAACCCATCAGATTAGATTTAGAAAATTGGCCTTCCTTCCTCGCTCTTTTTCACTTCTCAGCCAGAAACTGTCTCTTTCAATAAAATGAATGGACCATATGTTAACTTGGTTCGAGAGACGCCACAATGGTTAGAAGCTTCAAGGACTATAATATATTGATGTATTCATTCAGAAAAGCTTTTAGGAAGGAGAACAGGACGATGACATTACAGCTGCTTTATTTTGGAGGATGCAGAAGGGAATGAGTAAGTTAGCGCAATCTTATTAAACAAGAAGTGCTACTCTATCGGGCCGAGTCCACTATGTGTCGAGTGCCGGCTTCTTCTTATTTCATCGCCAAACTTGAATTTAATGGCTGTAGATAGAGGAAACTGCAAATGCGGCTCCTACAAAACATTAGTATCAGGAACATTAACACTCAACTTTTTTGCCTTTCAAATGTCCCCAGTCCCCCGATGCTTCTGTTTTCAGTAAATATTCTACCTCTGAGCATCATTTCTGATCTCGCTGTGATAAGAGGTAACCGCTAGGAGTTAAAATGAAAAGAATAGTTTTGTGGCCAAATAATAGCATCAAATATATTTATGTTCACTGTTTGATACAAAATGCGCCGGAGAAATGGCTAATGTTATTACCGTTCATCAGAACAGAGAATGTGAACTTGACGTCTGGCAAAAAACTGGGATTTTGCTGTTGCAGGTGAAATGAAGAGGATTTGAAGAGGTTTTCCAGTTTAGGAAACCCATTTTAAAATGGTTTTCCTGGCATAGGATAAGGATAACTTATCAATATCAGATTGGTTGGGGTCCAACACCTGGCACCACCACCGATCAGCTGTTTGATGAAGCATGGGGAACTATACAGTGGATGAAGCATGACGTAGAAGCCTCCACTGTGTGGTTTCAGGTGCCAACATACTGCTACCTAACTCCCCGTTCACTTGGCCAGTACACAGTGGACAGAGTCTTCTGCTGCTGACTCCATACACTGTAGAGTTCCTGGTGGTGACAGCTACACAAAACCGCTAATTAGTTGGGTGCTGGATGTTGGACTCCCAACAATTTCATAATAATGACCTAACCTATAAGTAGCTCATCAATAGAGATGAGCAAACTTTTGAAAAGTTTGATTCGGCTGATTCGCCAAATTTTACAAAGAAATTTGCTTTGTGAAGAATTACTTTGTCATGAAGCACATTTTTTTGTAAGTAGTGGGTGCAATGAGAAGGAGCTGCGATAGCGCTGCCCCCGTCGTTGTACCCCTCAGATGCCGCGTTCATACATGATGCCGGCATCTGAGTGCAAAAAAAATGTAAAGTTAACATTAAAAAAAATAATATCATACTTACCTCCTCCACTGGCTTGCAACGGGCCGGCCGCCGCCATCTTGCTTGAAGATCTGGAGCGAAATCTCATGCAGCGCGAGATTACGTCATCTACACACGGGGTTTCGGCCGGGATCTTCAATCAAGATGGCAGCTGGCGTCCCGTCGCGAGCAAATGGAGGAGGCAAGTATGGATTTTATTGTGTTTTACACTATTTCAGGTTAAATCGATTCACTGACACGAAGCACAAGGAAATTCGGCTTCTAGGCGAATAAAATTGATCCTGAAATTCGGATCAAATTCCACTTTGTGGGATTCGATTCGCTCATCTCTACTCATCAATATCTAAGTCCCAGAAAAATCCTTTAATCTTCTCTTTTCAAGATCCTCATAATGCGTGATGCATTAGTGCACCAACTAACTTGCAGTCCACTGCCTGTTGCAGTCCACTGCCTTCTGAGAGAAATGCATCTAGCTGTGCAGTTGAAGTAGGATATAATATGGAAGAGGAAGACATTAAGGAAGCAAAAAAATAAGACCTGCTCCTTCATAGTTCTGATTCTACAATGAAGCACAGCCATTATGCTGTGGCCGGGATCTTCAATCAAGATGGTGGCTGGCGTCCCGTCGCGAGCAAATGGAGGAGGTAAGTATGCATGTTAGTGTCTACACTCCTGAACTAGGGGAGGCCTTTGTAGCACCAGAAATGGCAAAAGGCAAGTGGACATTACATGCATGTGGAACAAAACACCCCCTGATTATATGGAAGCCAAGACTGGCACGTAACAGGTAGGACAAAATGTTAGGTTCCCATTCTGCAGAGACCACCTTGACTATGGTACATGGGCTCAGATAATTTTGTACAAAATGTATTTGCCAAGAGTCTCTAATTTATTAAACAAGCATAGCATGAGCTTTGGAATATTCTATCACTATGGCATTTTGTGCTTTATCTGGTAGCGGTGTGCGGCTGCAATTTATGTATTTTCCTTTGACAAGTATGGATTTTATTGTTTTTTGCACTATTTCAGGTTAAATCGATTCACTGACACGAAGCACAAGGAAATTTGGCTTCTAGGCGAATGAAATTTATCCAGAAATTCGGATCAAATTACACTTTGTGGGATTCGATTCGCTCATCTCTACTCATCAATATCTAAGTCCCAGAAAAATCCTTTAATCTTCTCTTTTCAAGATCCTCATAATGGAGAGCAGTTACAAAAACATCTCTCACTTTGGATAATTTGGCTACTTTCACACTTGCGTTTTTGCTGGATCCGGCAGGGTTCAGCAAAAATGTGTCATGGGGAGCCGCCAGACTTCCCCTGCTGTAGCGGAGCGAGGATGCAATTAGCGTCCTCGTCTCCATGGCGACCCTGCAGGGAGGACCCGGCGCGCTCTCTGTCATCGCGCGCCCGCGTCCTCCCTGCCCCTTGACAATGAGCAGGTGGGGCCTGAGCGCTGGCCAGTCTTGCCAGCGCTCAGTTTACACTTTTATGTACATCATCTACCCTGTATGTGGTCATGTGGTGCTGACCACACCACGTGACCAATTTGGAGCTTGTTTGAACGCTGGTTTCAGTTGCCAGCGCTCATTATGCAAATTAGGTCATGTGACACTGGCCACTTCACATGACCTATTTGGGGCTATTTAAACTGGCAACCTGCAGGTCACATGTTGCCTGTAATTAGTCTTTCTACGCAGTGCTGTGATTGTGACCCTTGCTATTTGGATTTATTGTATATTTGACCTTGTGGCTTACGGATCTTTGACATCGTTTCTTGTTCTCTCCTTTGGATGTGATGTTCCCTCCTGGTTTGATTCGGCTTGCTGACTATCCTTGTGATTGTGTTTGTTCTGTCTTAGTTTGTCTCTCCCCGTGTTCTTTTACCCTGCCCTGGGCACTTATACAGCGTAGGGACTGTTGCCAAGTTACGGTTTTGTCGCCTAGGGCATCTACTGTAAGTAGGCAGGGACAGTGGTGGGGTTCTGACAGGGCTCACTATTCCTCCCCCCCCCCGTCATGACAAAATGCTTCTCTTATAATGATACAACAATCTGCATCCGTTATGAACTGATCCAGTTGTATTATCTTTTACATACCCAAGACAGATCCGTCATGAACTCCATTGAAAGTCAATGGAGGACGGATCCATTTTCTATTGTGTCAGAGAAAACTGATCCGTCCCCACTGACTTGCATTGTGTGTCATGACGGATCCATCTTGCTCCGCATGCCAGGACAGAAAGAAAACCGCAGCATGCTGCTCTCCGATGTGAGAACGGAATGGAATACATTTTGGAGCACTCCGTTCTGTTCAGTTACGTTTTATCCCCATTGACAATGAATGGAGACAAAACGGAGGCTTTTTTCTTCGGTATTGAGACTCTATGACAGATCTCAATACCGGAAAATATTAACGTTAGTGTAAAAATATCCATAGTCCTTTACTGCATTACATTGATCTGAATAGATACTGTGTAATACCTCACTTCGCCTGTGGGTGCACTGCAGAAAGAAATTAACACTTCCTGACAAGTGCCCCCACAGATTGCTGCTGATCACTACGGATGTCAGCAGTGGGGAACTTTGGGGAGGGGGAGGGATTAATTAATGATGAGGCTAACATTTGCAGTCAGTTTTACCTGAGTCTGTATTGGCGTATTTTGCACCAAATATCTCAAACGGCACACGTTGTTTGTTTGGTGCATCTTTCAACCTAACACTTTTATCCAGGTCCCCCCCCCTACTGCCAAAGTGGAGAACTCCTTTGCCATGTAATACATTTTTTCTTCAGGATTATATATTATATAATATTACTAAATCGTGACAATACACAGATGTGTCCACCCTCATGTTAGTTCAAATTACAGCCATGAAAACAATTCAATACAATATCGCAGCCACTGGGTGGCCCAGATAGACATATTTAGGATAGACAAACTGAGGAGAAAGCTCAGGAGATAAGTTCTATATGGATTAGCCAGGCGAGTGGAATTACAGACCAGGAACAGGTTGTGGAAGCTTCCTTGAAACACTGTTAAAAAAACAAAACAAAAAAACAAAAACATAAGCCTTTGAGCTTGCTGTGTCTGAAGTTTTGGGTTTTGGGTACTTTCACACAATTTAATTTGTTAATTTGTTAGAGAATGGTGTAGTTATCAAATTTCCAACTCAGTTCATTAAAAGATCTGCCTGTATCCACCTGCAAAAAGGTGTCATGGCCATTAGGGGTTTCAATACTAACTAACTTGCAGTCCACTGCCTGTTGTAAGACAAGATCCGCCTCTAGTAACAGAATAAGATTTGAGGGAAACAAGGGGGGAAGATTTCAGAACTAGCTGAGATCTTGAGTCTGATAAAAGAACTGCTTCTGAAGAGCAGAGAAGCTCCTGTGTGTCTGTAAGTAGGATCTATCCCTCCTTATAAGCTTTCTGATCACCTTAGAAGAAATTAATATATAATTACAAGACTATAGTGGGAAATAAGGGAAGTGAGATCACTGCATAGAGTACAGGCAGATTCCATAGAATGAAGACCCCCTTCTGCTTCTGAGAGAAATGCATCTAGCTGTGCAGTTGAAGTAGGATATAATATGAAAGAGGAAGACATTAAGGAAGCAAAAAAAATAAGACCTGCTCCTTCATAGTTCTGATTCTACAATGAAGTACAGCCATTATGCATTTTTTTTTTTTTTAAACTCAGGTACCGTACTCTTGAAGAAAATTGATTTGCTTAAATTGTCATCTGAACAGACTGAAGATCTGGTACTACCTGTAACTGAAAATCTACAGGAACAGACAGAAAATCTCCAAGAACACATAGGATACCTACTGAGGTGTGCCCCTGTTATAATGTGATTTTTAATATAGTTTCATTATTAGAAAGTAGCATTCACCATAAGGTGGAAGGGATGAAGAGAAGAAGCAGAAGTGAATGGAGGGAACAGACTCCTACCCCTAATATGGATTTGCAAACATGAGAGTAAGTAAAGAAGATGTTTAAGTGACTATTTTTCTTTTAGTCCTTTGTTTGGGGGAGGATAGAAACATTTTAAATATTATTAATAAGAGCTTCAGCCCTAGATACAGGCATTGTGCCCGCAGCCTGCAGCTGCTCTGATTATTGCAGATGGGAATGGACATCACTTTGCTCAACAGATCCCTGGCTCCAGTGACCCTGATCCACTGGCCTCCTTCAGTTTCCTCACAGTGAGTCTGGCCCCCAGAGCCTCTCAGCTGCTCTTCGCTGCAGGCCACAGCCTGCTTCATGTCGGCAAGGCTTCTCTGCTCTGTCAATAGGGTGCATGTATGCATTGTCCTCTGGCTCTCAAAGGGATAGTTGCAGTGGCTGGTCACCTTAGTTTACTTAATGCCCCTTCCCCTATGGCAAGCCATTTGGGCGATAGGTTGTCTAACTTTCTAGTTCTCTGCAAAGGTGCCATGGTTTCTTTTGTCTGTACCAACTTCTGCCTGTTTTCCAGATATGACTCTTCGCTGCCTTACTGGACCTCTGCCAGATCTCAATACTGACCCTCAACTACCTGCCCTGACTTTGGACTGTTTATTGGATTGCACATACTCTGCCTGCCTTGACCTCGGCCTGTCCCTGAATGCAGTTTTTCCTGGTTCATGGGTCCTCTAACTTGAGGAGGTAGCTGCCTGGTGGATCCCTGCAATAAAGTCCAGATCCCTATATAGGTGTTAAATGGGGATTACCAGTGGACTGCCAGAATAATGCTCTTAGGAGTAGCCCCAAGTCAAATCTATTTGGTTGACTCAGTGATTACACAACCACTGCATTACAGAAGCACATGTGCTGGCCATTTAAGACAGAAGAGATAGAGGAGACACATGTGACCTATGGGTAGGAAGAGGCAATGCCAGGAAGAAGAAAGCCATGGCCAATAAGGAAGAACAGTCAGGCAGCATCAGTGGCTGGTTCTGCCAATAAAGACTAGAGTAGCCAAGCTGCAGCATGGGAGCAGAGAGGCAGGTGAGTAGTGTAGCACTGTGTCCTCCAGGGAGACTGTAGTGGTGGCAGGGAGGTCTCACGGTCTCACCAATATAACAGCCATCATGAAAAACATTGAGAGGTTATTGGGTAGCTTTGTAACCCACACTGAACAAACTAGGCAGAACTATTGTTATATATTTTCTCCTCCAGATGGGTAAAATCTCTCTCACCTACCCAACCCCCCCCACCACACACACACCTCTCTTTCTCTCTCTGCTTTGTCTGTCTATGGCATTTTCTTGTAAATTATGGAGCAATTAGACTTCTTCTTCCTTCTTCCTTCTTCCTTCTTTCTTCTTTCTTCTTCCTTCTTTTTCTTCCTTCTTCTTCTTCTTCTTCTTCTTCTTCTTCTTCATCACACAGTGAATACTGTAAAAATGAAACCCATAAAACAGTTGCAGGATTGCATTTTTCCCCCAATTCTAGCCCATTAATAATTTTCCCAGCTTCCAAACACATTGCATAGAATATTAAATGGTGTTTTTAGAAAGGACAACTTGTTCAACAAAAACGGAAAAATAAAAAAGTTATGGCTCGGCAGGAGAAAAACCAAATGAAAAGAAAAGAAAAACGGTCCTGTCCTTGAAGAGGGCCTGTCATCGCTCTTGACGTGTCTGTTCTAGTAACTACTTGCATCTCTCTTGTAATAACAATTTAGGAACATCTTTTCTTATGACTTACTTTATTATTACTACTGGGCATTATGAATGAATTTCTAGCAGTTTGCAATAAAGGTTCAGCTGGTGTTATCAGTTGGGGGTGTGTCCAGTCTAATACTGGCAGCGCTGATTGGATATTGTCAGATTGTCAGGTACCTTTAGGGGGAGTAAAATGTCAGAGATAAGGAGCACCGATGCTGACAATAATATCCCTGTGGGCAGTGGCGTACTTAGAGAAGTAAGGGCCCCATAGTAAGGGTCACACCAGGCCCCCCCCCACACAGGACAGAAGGGTTTTCGCCTAAACCCCTTTCAACGACCCTTGGGCCATTTTTCCCCAGCCTCATTTGCTAAAAGTTGTTCCTTTAGAGGGTAGAGTCCTGACCAAGTCTTCACCTCCAGTAGAAGAGGAGATAATCCCAACTAAGACTGGGCCCCCTCTTGTCCTGGGCCCCATAGCAGTCTGCATGGTATTGCAACCCTCATAATTAGTAGAAATGATTTAGAATTAAACAAATATGATCTATATACTTATCCATCACCCAAACACTGCTGCTGCCAAAGCAAGATCATAAGGTCATTTTCCTCATGATTTTTGCTGTAGGTTGGATTTTCGGCACCAGATTTTCCATATGATATTAGTACATAAGCATATGTATGTGTCATCGTTATCATAAATAAATGATGTACATTAAACCTCTAATATCTACGTGTTTAATTATTTATATGTAAGAAATTATGTGAACCTTTTCCACTGGGGCGGCTTTCCTATTTGAACATAGAAATGTCCTATTTATGCGGAGGTTTCCCCGAAGGATCAATCTAATTCTTACATGTGAGATTCCCGTATTTCATGTGTAATCAAGTCCTCGTAAATCTGCAGAAGTATCTGAAAGTTACATGAATAATATAGAAATGTATTAGACTGAATAGATTGAGCTTCTACTTAAACGTCCTCCATCTATGTAGGGAAGATTTTAATACACGGTATATGTAATATATTTCATGACTGGTATATACTGTACATATAGAGGGGAAGTTACAGGATCACTTTACTAATGTTTTTTTTATTTTTTTCAAATTTTTACAGAGCATTTCAAAAATGTGGGTGGGGCTTAGAGGGTACAGTGGGACTTTCCATTTTTAATATAATTTACACCAGAAACTTTATATTACAAATGAATGCCATCTCCTAGTGCAGAGAACAACAGGGGTGGTGGAGAGGAGTGGGAGTAGTTGTACTCACGGTGACAGTCCTGATGTTCTGATGCACCCTGGACCATGTAGGGATTAGAAGGGAGCGCCTTTTCTTCCCTTTGGGGCACACCCTGGTTTTGGGGGTTCTCCTGCCTGATGGTGGTTTGGGGTGTCCTTGTCAGGAGAAGGTACAGATGACTCTGGCCGCCGGACCCATCACAAAGCAGCAGAGGAAGACTGGTGTGTCCTGGCTGAGAAAGGGGTGAGTACAGCAGTGTCTTTGCCTGCCTGGGAGAGCGGGACATCAACAGGCAAGGGCTGCCAATATAGCAGTTTAAATTTCTGGGGCACAGCACAACCTTAAAGGAGTATTTCGTTCTGAGGGAATTATCACCTATGTATTGAATGCAAGATCAGTGGGGTCTAACCACTGGGGACTACATTGATCACCAAAATTGAGGCCACCTGTAGACCATGACTAGGTGCAGATTGAATGGAGTGGTTCAAGCACTATGCTGGGCTATTTTCATCAGGGTCATGGATTTTGGAAAGGTTAATGCATGCTTGAATGCCACTCCGTTCAAATTGCTCCTAGTCGTAGCCACATATCATAGACGGTCCACTGTCTGCCCACATAACAATATGGTGCCTAAATAATTTTGCCTACAAAATTTCCGTAAATCAAAAACAGTATAGTTTTAAATCTTTTCAAGTTGAACGCAAATTACTATAGAAAATACAAATATTAAAAAGCCTTAAAGAGGGTCTTCTGGGACTTAGAATTGATGACTTATCCTCAAGATCAATATCAGTTTGGTTGGGGTCTGACACATACCACCCCCTCATTAATTGTTTCAGGCAGCCAAAGTTGCTGGAAACTATATATCAAAGATCTATAAACTATAGATCAAAGGTTAAGTTCACCGTGTAGTTTCAGGCGCCTTCATACTGCAGCTCAGTTCATATTCACATTCACTTGAATGGGAGCACAATACAGTGCCTTCTATTTACTGTAAAGTGTCTGCCCAAAGCAGCTGATTGGTGGGAATGCCATTTGCCTGACCCCCAGTAATCTAATACAGATGACGAATCTTGAGGATAGATCATCAATATCTAGAAACAGGAAAATCTCTTAAAGATGTTCTCTGACCTCGAACATTGGTGGCAAAACGCTAGGATATACCACCAATGTCAGATAGATGAGGTTCCCACCTCTGGGACCGCATCTATTTCTAGAGCAGACCTCTGAAAGTGAACAGGAGTGCACTGAACCTGTGCTGTCACCTTCCATTCATTTCTATGGGCTTGCCAAAAATAGCCAAGCAGCTATTTTCAGAAGTCCCATAGAAATGAATAGAGAGTATGCCATGCATGCATGCACTCCTGTACACGTTGGGAGCTCCGTTCTAGAGGTGGGACTGCACCTATCTGACATTGATAGCATATCCTATTGCTATGTGCCCAATGTTGGAGGAAAGAAAACCCTTTTAAGGAAGGTGTTAAATAGTTTTCAACTAATTCTGGCAAAAAATGCAAGAAAAACTAACCCCCAACTAAGTCTTATCATCGTGTGTAGGATAAGTGACGAAGCTTGTGAATCTTTCGAAATAACTTCCACGATTCAGTTCTAATGACGTAATTTGTGAGGGTACCACAATTAAAAGGGTTTTCCAGGATTTTACTACTAATGACCTATCCTCAGGATAGGTAATCAGTATCTGGTCGGTGGGGGTCTGACACCCGGGACCCCCGACGATCAGCTGTATGAGAAGGTATCAGTGCTCCTGTGAGCGCCTCTGTCTTTTCACAGCTCACCAAGCACAGCGTCGTACATTTTACAGCGGCTGTGCTTGTTATCGCTCAGACTTATTCAGTTGAATGGGGCTGAGACGCTCCTAGGCCATGAGACCGATGAACGTGACGTCACTGGCCTAGGAAAAGCTAAGAGAAGGCCGTGGCGCTCACAGGACCTCTGGTGCCTTCGCAAACAGCTGATCGGCGGGGGTCTGGGTCTCGGACCATCACCAATCAGATACTGATGACCTATCCTGAGGATAGGTCATCAGTAGTAAAATCCCGGAAAACCTCTTTAACCCCTTGAGGACAGAGCCCATTTTGGCCTTAATGTCTGGGCCAAATTTTTGAATTCTGACATGTGTCACTTTATGTGGTAATAACTTTGGAACGCTTTTACTTATCCAGGCCATTCTGAGATTGTTTTCTCGTGACACATTGTACTTCATGACAGTCATAAATTTGAGTCAATATATTTCACCCTTATTTATGAAAAAATCCCAAATTTACCAAAAATTCTGAAAAATTTCCAAATTTCCAAATTTCAATTTCTCTACTTTAAAAATACACCGTAATACCTCCAAAAATACTTCTTATTTTATATTCCCCATATGTCTACTTTATGTTGGCATCATTTTGTAAACGTCATTTTACTTTTTTAGGACGTTAGGAGGCTTAGAAGTTTAAAAGCCATTTTTCAAATTTTCACCAAATTTTCCAAAACCATTTTTTTTTAGCACCAATGCAGATATAAAGTGATTTTGAGGGGCTTACATAATGAAACCCACCATAAATGACCCCATTTTAGAAACTACAACCCCTCAAATTATAAAAAACTGTTGTTACAAACTTTCTTAACCCTTGAGGTGTTCCACAAGAATTAATGGAAAATGGAGGTGAAATTTCAAAATTTCACTTTTTTCGTAGATTATTCATGTTAATATTTTTTTCTTGCAACATAGCAAGGGTTAACAGCAAACTAAACCTCAATTTACATTGCTCTGATTCTGCAGTTTACAGAAATACCCCATATGTGGTGGTAAACGTCTCTATGGGTTTGTGGCAGTGGTCAGAAGGAAAGGAGCGCCATACGGATTTTTGAGGCAAAATTTGCTAGAATAGTTTTTAGGCACCATTTTGTAATTGAGAGACCCTGACGCACCCCTACAGTGGAAACCCTCATAAAGTGACCCCCATTTTTGAAACTACACCCTTCAAAGAATATATTAAGGGGGTACTGACCACTTTGACCCCCTAAGCATTTTACGGAATTTGGAAACACTTGGCTGTGAAAATGAAAAATTTTTTTCTTCCAATAAAAATGTTGCTTTAGCCCCAATTTTTTTTATTTGCATAAGGGGTAACAGGAGAAAAGCCACCCCATAATTTGTTACCCATTTTCTCCTGAATACGGCAACACCCCATATGTTGTGGTAAACTGCTGTGGGGGTACATGGCAGGACTCAGAACAGAAGGAGCGCCATATGGATTTTACAACACAGATTTTGATGGAGTGGTTTGCGGGAGCCATTGATTTTTATTTTTTTGAGCTATTGTCTTATGTGGGGGCTCATTTTTTGCAGGATGAGGTGAGGTTTTCATTGGTACCATTTTGGGGTAAATACGCCTTTTTGATCGCCTGCTATTACACTTTTTGTGAGGGAAGAGGGAAAAAAATGGCTATTTTGGCATAGTTTTTTTAAAAAATTTTTTACAGCATTCGCCTGGGGGGCCATCTCATGTAATATTTTTATAGAGCAGGTTGTTACGGACGCAGCGATACCCAATATGTCCAACTTTTTTATTGTTGGAAAGTTTTACACATTAGATGGATTTTTGAACAGAATAAAATATTTTTTTTGTGTTGCCATTTTCAGAGAGCCATATTTTTTCAGTTTTCGGGCGATTGTCTCAGGTAGGGTACAGTTTTTGCGGGACAAGATGACGGTTGAATTGATACCATTTTGGGGTAATTACGCCTTTTTGATCGCCTGCTATTACACTTTTTGTGAGGGAAGAGGGGAAAAAATGGCTATTTTGGCATCGTTTTTAAAAAAAAAAATTTACAGCATTCGCCTGGGGGGCCATCTCATGTAATATTGTTATAGAGCAGGTTGTTACGGACGCAGCGATACCCAATATGTCCAACTTTTTTATTGTTGGAAAGTTTTACACATTAGATGCATTTTTGAACAGAATAAAATATTTTTTTTGTGTTGCCATTTTCAGAGAGCCATATTTTTTTCAGTTTTCGGGCGATTGTCTCAGGTAGGGTACAGTTTTTGCGGGACAAGATGACGGTTGAATTGATACCATTTTGGGGTAATTACGCCTTTTTGATCGCCTGCTATTACACTTTTTGTGAGGGAAGAGGGGAAAAAATGGCTATTTTGGCATCGTTTTTAAAAAAAAAAAAATTTACAGCATTCGCCTGGGGGGGCCAATCTCATGTAATATTGTTATAGAGCAGGTTGTTACGGACGCAGCGATACCCAATATGTCCAACTTTTTTATTGTTGGAAAGTTTTACACATTAGATGCATTTTTGAACAGAATAAAATATTTTTTTTGTGTTGCCATTTTCAGAGAGCCATATTTTTTTCAGTTTTCGGGCGATTGTCTCAGGTAGGGTACAGTTTTTTGCGGGACAAGATGACGGTTGAATTGATACCATTTTGGGGTAATTACGCCTTTTTGATCGCCTGCTATTACACTTTTTGTGAGGGAAGAGGGGAAAAAATGGCTATTTTGGCATCGTTTTTAAAAAAAAAATTTACAGCATTCGCCTGGGGGCCATCTCATGTAATATTGTTATAGAGCAGGTTGTTACGGACGCAGCGATACCCAATATGTCCAACTTTTTTATTGTTGGAAAGTTTTACACATTAGATGCATTTTTGAACAGAATAAAATATTTTTTTTGTGTTGCCATTTCAGAGAGCCATATTTTTTTCAGTTTTTCGGGCGATTGTCTCAGGTAGGGTACAGTTTTTGCGGGACAAGATGACGGTTGAATTGATACCATTTTGGGGTAATTACGCCTTTTTGATCGCCTGCTATTACACTTTTTGTGAGGGAAGAGGGAAAAAATGGCTATTTTGGCATCGTTTTTAAAAAAAAAATTTACAGCATTCGCCTGGGGGGCCATCTCATGTAATATTGTTATAGAGCAGGTTGTTACGGACGCAGCGATACCCAATATGTCCAACTTTTTTATTGTTGGAAAGTTTTACACATTAGATGCATTTTTGAACAGAATAAAATATTTTTTTTGTGTTGCCATTTTCAGAGAGCCATATTTTTTCAGTTTTCAGGCGATTGTCTCAGGTAGGGTACAGTTTTTGCGGGACAAGATGACGGTTGAATTGATACCATTTTGGGGTAATTACGCCTTTTTGATCGCCTGCTATTACACTTTTTGTGAGGGAAGAGGGGAAAAATGGCTATTTTGGCATAGTTTTTTTAAAAATTTTTTTACAGCATTCGCCTGGGGGGCCATCTCATGTAATATTTTTATAGAGCGGGTTGTTACGGATGTGGCGATACCTAACATGTTCATGTATTGTGTGTTTTTTTATTTTTAATCAATTTTTTTAAACTTTTTTTTAACTTTTTTTTTTTCCACTTTCCTGGACTCAGATCCACCTTGGTTCTTCAAAGAACCAGTGGGTCTGGTATTTTACAATACACTGCAGTACACTGTATAGTGTACTGCAGTGTATTTTCTTATAGCCTGTTCAAGCTCCTGCCTTTAGCAGGAGCTTGAACAGGCTTTCATGGCAAGCCAGACCAAAGCGTCTGGTTGCCATGGTAACCATCGGGACGCTGCCACAGCAGAGCAGCGTCCCGATGGAAGGGAGAGGGAGCTTCCTCCCTCTCATCTGCCCACACCATCGGCGCTGCCAGCGCACCGCAGCGCCGATGGGAGAGGGAGGGAGCGCTCCCTCCTGTTAACCCCTTCCAATACAGCGGTCCCTACGGACCGCGGCATGGAAGGGGTTAAACTGCTGACATCGGTGCCAGCACCGATGTCAGCAGTTTCAAGCAGAGTATCAGCTGTATGCTGATACTCTGCTTGAATAACGCTGGGCCAGAAAAATTATTGCGGGCGGCACTTGCGGCAGCCGCCCGCACATTGGAAGTCTCCCCCCCGCCGCCCATCCTGCCACCCATCTGCCCACCCATCTGCCCACAGCCAATCAGGGGGCGGGGGGGACACCCTGACCCCCCTAACCCCTGACACTCGGCGGGGATTCGCTAGAATAGCGCTATCCCCGCCGAGTACACGGGACCTGCTGTGAATGGCTGGGTCTGAATAGACCAGCCATTCACAGCGATCGCCATTATGGGGGGTGCACGGCACCCCCCGAGGCCTTCACTACGGATGGCTGGCTGTGTCTAACAGCCGCCATCAAAGCATGTTAACCCCGCTGCACTGGAGCAGCGGGGGTTAACAATGCATGACGTACCGGTACGCCCTGTTGCGCGAAGTACCTCGCGCCCATGACGTACCGGTACGTCCATTGTCGCCAAGGGGTTAAAGAATTTCCAGAAGACAACCCGGCCGATCCAGTTAAACAATGATAACTGTAATACGCATCCCGAGGGGGAGCTGATGAAAACTCCTCATAATAAGGGCAAGAGTGTTTTATTTTGTTTTGTTTTTTTTTATTTTAGACAAACCTATCCTCAAATCATTACAAGCAACAAAAAACACATTTGTGCAGATCATAAACTTTTTACCCATTGGGAGAAACATTTTTTCTTTTCCCACTAAATGGATTTGCCAGCTTGATTTTTTGTTCCCAAAATTGCATAGTTTGTTTCCAAGGGTGGTCGCCTCCAGCGGGAATCTCTGCCAAGATCTCTACCTAGTTTTTGTGATTTACAAGAAAAGACCATTCTACAAAACAGCGGGGACATTGCAAATGTAGGGTGCGCCGTGCCGTCTTCTTCTGACCGTTTATCATGCTTTACTAATGTCTCACGGGCCCCTAAAGGGATTTTTAATTTAAGCATCTGGAATTCCTTATGGTTCGGAGAGAAAAAAAAAAAATGAAGGTGCGGAGTGGGTAAACAGCTGAACCATTAAAACCTTAGATCCAAACAAAGCATTTTTTCCATAGCGTTCTTGTTTTCCCTCAATGTCTGGAACAGGCTCTGTGTACTTTTCATCCCGAGTACACTTTTCTCTTGTAGATAATCTCATGGCACTTAATGGTACCATTAAAACAGACAACTGGTGTCTATTTGCATAAAATGAACATCATCTAATGCATACCGCGAACGCATTGTGACTAGAAATGATTGCCTTGTTTTCACGACGAACTTTTAAATACTGTTGCTGAAGAGCTCTTTACCATCGTAATGCTCCCACCAATCTGTTTAGACAAAGGCGGGATGGAGTTTTATCAAATTTGCTCATGCTTATTGCTCTTAGACAAATACAAACTAAGTGAAACTTTGAGAGACTAGACTGTAAAAAAAAAAGATTGAGGGACTTGCAATGCCTTAACATCATTAGGAGAGTGGGTAATGAGGGATACAAATATTTTTGCACTTTGGTTGCACTCCTCCCTCGCCTTCAATATCAGTTTCTTTTTCCTCAGTCTAGAATTAAGTGGTTATGGACACCATTGAAGATAGAGTAGGTTACTGGCTACCTTGAAGGAGTATTTCAGGATTGTATTAATCATGAACTATTCCTAGGATAGGTCATCAATATCTGGTCTGCACCCGTACAACACTCATAAAACCAGGGGCACCGCAAAAACCATCAGGCAGGAGCCTCAACTTTAGGTTGCGCCCTCCTATCACTGTTCTGGCCCCAGGGGGCATTGGTGTGAGTATTGCCACAGTGAATAATTATTGCAGCCAGAGACACTACCACTCCCATCCTCTGCTCCACTCCTCTGGGTCTTACATTAGATCCAACAGTCTGCATCCCGCTAATCAGCCCTTCTGCAGTAGTTCCAGAACTGGAAGTCGGTGTCGGAACTAAACAGCTCTGTCCATTGTGTAGTGGACGGAGCTGGATACTGCAGCTCAGTTTCCACTGCAGTGACTGGTAACCAGTTCAGTCCACTACACACAACGCATGGAGCTGAGTTGGTTCAGAGATGACTTCTGGTAACTGAGCTACTCAGGAACAGCTGATGAGTGGGGTGTGGGGTGTCAGAGGGAAGGCTTGATCATCAAAAAGGAAATCCTGGAATATCCCTTTATGTTAAAAAAAAAGTTGTTTCATTCTGCAATCTCCATTATGATAGATAGATAGATAGATAGATAGATAGATAGATAGATAGATAGATAGATTATGCCCGTCAAGCCCAGTTTCTCCTACTGAATATTGTGATTATTGCAATGTATAAAGTTTATGGAAAAGACAGGAGGAAAATCATGAGTGTCTTGTAGAACATTTATGTTCTTTTAATATTTCACACAGAGAATTCATATTTCAAGCTTTTCAATCAGACATCTCCCTTTATAAGGTTTAGTACAACTGCGCCATCTGGTGGTAAGGGAGGATGCAGCATACCATAAATCATTGCTACAGAGGATTTACTGAACCCATCTTTATGAAATTTCTTTATATCTAATATTTGTAAACCATATTTGACACACTTTGATAGCGATCCCTCATCTGACTTCTAACATCCCTTGGTGCCAACCTCTGAAAGGAGGGTGCCCTGTAGTTCTCACCTCATTATGGCACAGCGCCTGCACACAAATCTTGCTGGGAGTACTTCTAGAAAGCAGGAAGGTCTTCCTCTTCTACCAGGAGTTGACTCGAGAAACAGCAGCTCAAGCCAGGGCCGGACTGGCCATCTGGCAAATGCCAGATGGGCCAGTGCTGGTGTGGGCCACTCACACCTGTGGCAATGCTAGGTGAAACGTCTGAGACTTGTGCCCAGGGCCCTGAAAGTAGTGGTCACAGTAGATACAACTGTATTTCCATCCTCAGAACGGCAGTGAACCTGAAGGGTGCTGTTTCCTGTGCCCTGCCATTCACTCTCATAGGCCTCAAGCCACTAAGTCTGAAGTCTATAAGACAGCACATGAGGAGACAACGTAGGCCACAGGCTGAAAGATACCTGTCACCTGCTTCCAATACTGCTTTGCAGACTCAAGCATGGAGCACCATACAGGGGGACAATACAGGGGACACTATATCTAGTGGGAGCACCAAATAGGTACATACTGTAAGTACTGGGGCAATACAGAGGGTATTTTAACTACTGAGACATCTACATTGGGCTATTATAACTATCTGAGCACTACAGATGGGCCTAATTACTACTGGAGAGCTCTACAAGGGGCCTTATAGAGGGTCCATATTACTACTGAGAGCATTTTGGGGGGCTTTATTACTACTGGAAGCACTTTAGGGAGCCTTGTTACTACTGAGGGAACTGTAGGAGGCCTTTTTAAGACTGGAACCACTTTAGATTGTCTCATTACTGAAAAGTGCTTCAGAGAATGATTTTGGTCTGGTAACTATCTTTTCAGCATTGAGAACTGTACGATCTATGAAATGGTAAAACTGGAGAAGATCTTCCAGTCCATGCAAAGTCTGAGCTGTAACTGATGTGCTTGAACTTCAATTGCAAGTAAAGAACTGTTCTACTGTTAAATCTGCCTCATGATTGCCTCCACGCTTCAGGGGACCCTGCCTTGCACCTCAGAATCCATCTCCACCAAGGACACCATCTCACACCAGGCAGGAGAACCCCAAAACCAGGATGTGCCCCGAAGTGAAAGAAAGGTGCACGATTCCCATCACTACATGGACCAGGGGAGCATCAGAGTGAGTAACTACTACCTTTATTATTGATAGAACCTCTCATATCCTCTCCCCTCCTCTGGGCTCACTGCACTATAGGTGGGCATTATTATTATTATTGGGCACAAGATGGTGGCAATACTACTAACAAGGGGCAATCTCTGGGAGCATTATCACTGTAGGGGGCACTGTCAGTAAGGAGGGTACCATGGGAGAGAATTATAATTGGTGGGGCTTTTGGGAGTGCAATTAGTATGTATTTTTGGGCGTTAGGGAGTATAGTTGGCACAGTACTGGGGTAGCAGAAGGATAACATTATCCAGGAGTATGGGAACCTTAACTAATGTGTCAGGTTTAACAAGATGGTTAAAAAACTGCTGCTAACACACACAACTGTGACCAACTGTTGATGATGATCACTAGGGATGAGCGAACCCATAGAAGTTCAAGTACGCTGGGTTCGGACGAACTTCAGGTAAAAGTTCGGGTTCGGAACCCGAACTTAACCCGAATTTGACCCTCAACCCGTACCCCATTAAAGTCAATGGGGACCTGAACTTCACTTTATTATTTTCCGTTATAACATGGCTATAACGGAAAATAATAAAATCGCCCGAACACCGAACCCGAACTTTAGTGAAAAAGTCCAGGTTCGGGTCCGGGTATCCGAACTCGCAAAGTTCAGTACGAACCCGAACTTTGTAGTTTGGGTTCGCTCAACTGTAATGATCACACACTGGGTCTACAAGTTAATCTTGGCCACCACATGCCACCAAAGATCCCTATATGGCAGTGCAATCTAACAACACAATCAAAGTGAATGGGGTCACAGTTGCAAGATGCCATGACTGCAACCCCAGAATCCACCAAAAAACAAGCTTTGGATGGTCTCCAGACATGCTGCGCTACCATAAGACAAAAAAACATAGCTTTGGAGTAGCAGTATCTCCAGAGATGCCTTCTCCTCTTATGGTACAGCCACACATGAAGGTTTTTTAATTGCATTTTTAAAGCCCAAATCTGGAGGTGTTAATAAATAGAAAATATTAGAGACAGATGCTACTTTTTTTAATCCACTCCACTAGTTTTGGATTAAAAAACTATCAAAATAACCTGTATGTGTCGCCATGCCCTCAGGACTCTCTGTGCGTTTGTGGCTTTCACCGTAAATCTCCCTGCACTCTACCACGGGCTCACAACTTCCATTCGCCATGTGTCTTCTTTCGGCTTGGCTCCCTATCTCGTGCAGAGAAAGGAGGGTGCACCCTTTCTGCCCCAAGGGAACACCATTGTTCTGGGGTTCTGCCTGATGGTAGTTGGAGTGCCCATGTTAGGTTTCTGTATGTGTGCAAGGTAGGGTGTGTAGAGTGCAATGACCAGCATATGGTGTAGAAGTCGGAAAACCAGGCCAGATGTTGAAGAATAAATGTTTGTCTTTACTTTAGTGCAAAATGGGAGTTGTAGTGCATCTAATTATAACAGACACATTTCCAACTGAATACAGTGCAATTATCTCCCAGTACTATTGCTATGTTACTCTTGCTATGGTGGCTGTAGTATCCACTGTGGGATACAGTATTTTAAAGGCACATCTGGCCAGGACTTGTCCAAGTGTGAAGGATGTCTTAATGGTATCCTTCACAGCAGCAAAGTCTGAGTGGCTGTAGTAGCAGGTTACTTTGCTGACTCCTATTCTTGACCATGCAGATTCCAAGTTCTTCTTTATCTTTTTCTCTTTCTGTTCTTCTCTTTCTGTAGATCTTGCAGAGATCTATTAGTCTCTGAAGCTTTCTAGGCCTGAGAAGAGGGACACATGGATTTTGCCCCTCTTCCTCTCAACTCTCCCTAGAACAACCTCAACCTAGGGGTGGAGCCAGCCTCCTCTTACAAGGGCTGAGCCAGGATTGTGTTGAGCCATCCATACATAGCCATACTGGGTGCAATACATAATATAACAATACATAATAATGCAACACATTACATAGCAAACCATTTGCAGATGCCCACTGCTCTTGGTACCGCACATGACTCTGAGGCTTACATGTGACAGATCATGGCATTCGGATTCTTCAAATTTGCTCCCCTTAGAGCTCAATGTACTGTAGCTTTTACACATTGCAGTGTCGGATATATTGTCTAAATCATTGATTTCTTTGACGTAGCCATAAACATCACTCCAAAATATTGTAATTTCTGAGATAACCTGAAGACATCAGTGGTTGGCAGAACACCTTAGTGGTCCTTTCTCCTGAACTCTGTTACAAATTGCAGTGCTGCTTGAAAGTTTTTGTGAACTCTTCAGAATTCTCTATATTTCTGCATAAATTTGACCTAAAACTACATTAGATTTTCACAGTCAATTTGATCAAGATAATCAAATCAAACAAATGAGTCAAAAATATTAGGTATTTTCATTTATTTATTGAGGAAAACGACACAAAGTGTTAAAAGTATGTGAGCCTTTAGGATTAACAGATAATTTGAAGGTGAAATTAGAGTCAGGTGTTTTCAATCAATGGAATGACAATCAGGTGTGAGTGGGCGACCTGTTTTATTTAATGAACAGGGACCTACATATCAAAGACTGATTTTTGCAACACATGTTTGTGGAAGTGTATCATGAACAAAGGAGTTTTCTGAATACTTCAGAAAAAGAACATTCTGAAGGGTTTTTAAGCACCACTGTACATAATAGTTTAACTTACCTCCCGCATTCCCAGCCAACCCCTCCCCCTCTCCTGACTGATCATCCTGAACGGTGTTCTTTCAGAGAGAAAACATTGTTTGGGGGCTTTGGTCCTGCAGAAGATGGGCCATATTTGATTTTATTTCTTAGGCTGTGATTGGGCTACTTTCAGAATTCTGTTTGTCATTAAAGATGACAAAATAACCTTTAAAATAAGACCATAAGGGTGTGATACATCAAGATCTAACAGACCTTAGAAAAGGGGTCCCAGTGAGAGCTGCATATACCTGCAGCTCTTACACCCAAACTGATTTCTTACTGCTGTATTTATCAATGTTGCTCAGCTAGCACTATGATCTTGGTCTTGTTTAAAAGCTTACATTGTCAGTTTTCAAATAAGAACAAAATAGCCTGTGATATGAATGGTTAAAGCTGTACCCCGCTTCATCTGGCTGTGATCTCAGCCAGTATGGAGGATGATAGGGGACAATGGGGGATTTGTTGATAATCTGCAGGAAGAGAGTTGGCAGGGGGAGGGTAACATGGATTTCTGTGTATGTTATCCTATCTCATACTATATTTGCTCTCTGATGGTCAAACATAGGAAGGAAAAAAGGAGGAAATGAAGATGAGCCCTTGCTCATCAAATCACCCCACTGCACCTAATTAAGCCATTTCATTGATGCCACGAGCCAGACTCTTACCAGCTTCCAGATCATGGCAGAAGTTGCACCAAACATTTTTAACCTCCATACAGAAACATCAAAAAAGTCTCCATTTTACACTGTCCCTTTTGTCCATACCCGATCTTTGGTGCATAATATGTTGAGCTGTTCGGGAGCAATGCCCATTACATGCAGTAGTAATAATGAGTATCAGTAGAATATCTAACACATTACTGACAGATGGAAAAGGTTTCTGTCAGAAAAGACATTTTCACTCATCAGCTGTTTTCTTAAAAAAAATGTATTAATTAGTTTACAAAACAAACTAGTATAAAAATCAGGGAAAATGTGGATCCTGCATAGGTCTGCGTGGTTCTGGGGCAGCACTGTATTTTTCCCAGCTTTGCGGTTATATCATTTTCCATAAGAGCTAAATCAATAACACCTGTTCATATATGAGGCTGCTGCGTCATATTTGGCTGCATTTTATTTTAAAAATGACAAGAAATATATGAAAAAAAACATACATATATAAATAATACCATGGAAGTATGAACAAACCATTTATTTCAAATATCCCCCCCCCCCCTCATTTTAAGCATTGGTCCAAAAACCCTCACTTCCTTTCCCATGTAAACTTTGATTTTTTTTTTTTTTTAAATAAATAAAAATAGGAAGCTTCCTGATACAATATGTGTCCCCCAAAGTGGTCCCTATAAAATCTATAACTTATCCTACAAAATTCAAGTTCTCATATAGTTTCGGGAAATGTTACTGGCCTTTAAGGTTAAAGTTATTATGTCATTAACGGGTTAAAATTCACTTCGGTCACCTGAGTTGTGCGCCAAATATATTTACTTAACATACTATTGCACTTTTCAAAATCTACAGTAATAAAAGTGACACTTTTAGGGGGGGGGTTTCAATGTTGATATGACATTCTGGAAGTCAAAGGGGGTGTCTTGCTGTTTATATTTATGAACTATCCTCAGGATAGGTCATCAATATCTGATTGGTGGGGGTCCGACACCTGTTTGACAAGACAAGCAGACGGTGTTCCATGCAAACACCGCTTCCCTGTCTGTACACTATGACTCGTCTCCTTTGGAGCACGGTACTGATCGGCAGGGGTACTGGGAGTCGGACCCCCGCAAGTATGACCATTGGGTGAGTAGTTTTTCTGATTCTAAAATATTTCTAAATGTTTCTTTTTTCTATATTATATTACTCATATTAGTCCCAGACTCATAGTAGTCCACATAGCATCACATAATATGAGATTCATAGTAGTCCCCACAAGTGTCAGACTCCTTAGTATTCCCCACAGTGTCAGGCTCTTAGTAGTCCCAAAAATTTCAGACTCTTAGTAGTCCCCAAAGTATTAGACTCTTAGTATTCCCCACAGTGTCAGGCTCTTAGTAGTCCCCAAAATTTCAGACTCTTAGTAGTCCCCAAAGTATTAGACTCTTAGTAGTCCCCATAGTGTCAGGCTCTTAGTAGTCCCCAAAATTTCAGACTCTTAGTAGTCCCCAAAGTATTAGACTCTTAGTAGTCCCTATAGTGTCAGACTCTTAGTAGTCCCTATAGTGTCAGACTTAAAGTAGTTCCTTTAAGGCCAGATTTATGTATTTCCCACAGTGTCAGACATTTAATAGTCCCCACAAGTTTCAGACTCTTAGTAGTCCCTATAGTGTCAGACTAAAAGTAGTTCCTCTAGTTTCAGATTCATGTATTCACCGCAGTGTCAGACTCTTAGTAGTCCCCACAGTGTCAGACCTTAGTTGTCCAAAGGTCAGATGTTAGTTCCACAAGTCACTTAGTAGTCCCCACAGTGTCAGAATCTTAGTAGTTCCCATAGTGTCAGACTCATAGGGTCAGATTTAAAGTAGTCCCCATGGTCTCATACTGATAGAACTTCACCATAGTAGTACAGGTAAATGCACAAGTCAATACATTGATACAGTAATAAATTACACATTCAAAATATTTCTAAATGTTCCAAATTTTGTAATGTATTTCTCTACTAGTGATTAGGTCTGACATTTCTTTCTTTGCAGTGTATGATGTCATTCTATAACAAAGGACGGGAGTAAGAAAAAAGCTACAGCAAATGTCAGGTGTGGCCAGCGACAAGAGCGTTTCTAATCGATGACACGTGTTCTCACTTGTTTCCTTGCTTTTATTTTTCTCTTTTTTCCTAAACGCTCTGACCTTTTCACAAAGAAAACATTTCAGATTTTTCCCCCTCGTCTGTGAACAGACCTTCCTGTCAGAAAAAGGGTAAAGGGAAAATACACAACATGTAACCTTTTCAATACATTTATTCTTTTTTTTTTCCCATAATTCTTTTTTTTTAGCTGTGATATTTTGGAAACTGCTGGATCCAATGGCGACATTTAGAGCACTTTGAGTAATAGGGTCTCATGACAAAACCACAAATTATCCCGATATGTAAATGACCCTTCTCTAATCTTATTTACATATAACCCAGATATTACAGGAATACATTAACTCAATTTGCATTTTTATTTTGGACACAAGTCTAGATTTGTTATCATTTGATTTTATTTAAAATTCATTTTCTGTGGCCTTTTACTCTTCGACAAGTCCGGTAAAACAATTATCACAATGGTATTCTCTACTTTTAAATCTATAATCGCAATAGATTTAATCCATGAAATTCAAAATAATCTATCAAAATCATGTAAAAAAATATAAGAATAAGGCGCCATGGACAAGGTAGGTCCACGAGCAGAAGCACAGTAATATGAGAGGTTGGTAGTCCATGTGTTGCCATAGGGTAACCAATAAGGCACTGTTTTAGAGATGTCGGAGCCATAGTTAGGCATTCTTCCACTTGGGTCAATTGTTCAGTTTTCTGTCCTAGCCTCTCTAAAGACAAGTCAAGGCACCATGGTTTGTTTTTGCCCTCAGCCCTAAGCATTCAGGGAACATGACCAGAAGCCCCTCCTTCACCATGCTCCTAAGACGGCTGTCACAACAGAAGAAACTTGAAATTCTGCCGACGCTCCAAGGACTATGAAAAGATGATTTTATTGGTTCAGAAGACTACGCCTTTCAGGATCACACTGTTCCCTTCAGGTATCTTACCTGATGAAGGGATCAGTGCGATCCCGAAACGCGTAGCCTTCAGCACTAATAAAATCCTCTTCTTATACTCTCTGTGAATTCACTTGTCCTAGGAGCACCACCAGAAGTTCCTCTTTCTTCTCCAGTTGAGACAGTTGTCTTCTCTGCATTTTCACAGTTCACACTTCAGTGATTTGGTCAGTTATTTCCATCAGTTATTGTGAGCCAAAACCAGGTGTGGGTCCAATACACAGAACAGGTGCAGATCTTTCCCTTATACCTTATCTCTGTGTAGTCTTCATTATGCCATGACTGATGTAAAAAATGACCAAAGATAGAACTACCCCTTTACCTCACATGGATATTTCTGTGGTTGCTGTATGAGATTTACTTCAAGCTCAGGGGATGTGCCATTCGGCTGCAGCTCAGGAGGCATGCTCGTTCTGCTGCATCTCTTTTTTCAGTGGGTGTAACTGTTCTGCTGCATCTCAATTCATGTAACTCTCACAGCTTCTAACAGTAGATATGGCTGGTAGCAGATGAAGGATGGAAATGAGCATGTGTGACCACCTCAGTAGGTGGACATGCACATTACTATACAGAGTAAACACCAGGAGGGGTCCTTATAATGAAGTTAACAGAATATCTCACAAACTCTTTAGGACAGATCATTTTGGTATTCAGGAAGCAGCCTAGTTTTCTGTTTTTACCTCTAATGTGAGTGAATTGAAGTCTGTGAAGGCGAATTTCCCCATGCTTCACGGTAACGAATCGATGTAAACTGAAATTGTGTAAAACAAACAAACCAAAAAAATAATATCTGATCCATTTGCTAGTGACGGGCACAAATGTCAGGTGAAATCCCATCCCTGTGCAGCGACGTATGACGTCACAACGCCGGCCAGCATGATGATGTCATCTCAGGCCGTGCATGATTTCGCACCAGACATTCACGCAAGATGGAGGCAGTCGGCTCGTCACGAGTAAATGGATCAGGTAAGTATTTTTTTATTTGCCACTTTCATATTTACCGTATTTTTCGCTTTATAAGATGCACCTGATGATAAGACGCATCCCAGATTTTAGAGTAGGAAAATAAGAAAAAAATATTTTTCATCACGCCTCATATCAGACCCCCCATAAATTTCAGGACATCACATCAGACCCCCATATGAGTCCTCCATGTCAGACCCCCATCAGACCTCAGATCAGCCCATCAGCCCCCATATCAGCCCACTGCGCCCCCATCAGACCTCAGATCAGCCCCCATATCAGCCCACTGTGCCCCCATATCAGCCCACTGTGCCCCCATTAGACCTCAGATCGTGCAGCGTCAGGTCATAGTACACGCACTATGTCCTGATGCTGTACGCGGTCAGGACAGTGCAGAGCCGGCCCGGAGAAGACAGAGGAGCGCCGGACCCAGAGCGGAGCCGCAGCGCAGGAGAGGTGAGAGAGTTTTTTTATTTTATCCTTATGGGGCTGGGTGGGCAGATCTGAGGTCTAATGGGGGTCCCGGCACCTAATACATACTAGTTAGCGCTTCCATAATGGAAGCGCTCACTTGTATTCGCACAGCAATTTTCCCCCTACTTTTGGGGGAAAAAAGTGTTTCTTATAAAGCGAAAAATACGGTATATCAGATGCCAAATCACTGCTCCCTGTCATTGTACCTACTACTTACAAACAAATGCAGATTTTTTGTAAAATTCGGCAAAACAGCCAAACCTATTTTTTAATACTTCACTCATCACTAATGAATTCCACAAACCTCTTATTTTTATTTTTTCTGATTTCGTCATATGAGATTATTAGCAGTTATTATTTACATTTTGTTTTTACCCCGCACCCTTACCAATCAGCTCTTTCAGGCAGCCATGGTGCCAGAAACCATACAGTATACTGAGCAGAAGGCTCTGACACTGCATAGTTGTGCTTGAATGGGAGCTGAACGGCAGTACCCAGGCACGGCCACTACACTGTGTATGGCGCTGTCTGCATCCAGCTCCCTACACTGTATAGTTTCCAGTGCCAATGGCTTCCAAAACCAGCTGATCAGCGGGGGTGCCAGGTGTCGGACTCACCAATCTGCTATAGATGAAATATCCTGAGGATAGGTCAATAATATCTGTACCCTGGAGAACTCCTTTAACCTCCTAACTGTTTTGCCAGAGTGGAGCTCCACTAGTGGGAAAAGTAGCTAACTGGAGGGAGGAGGGCTGCTTTAGATGCTGCTACCTCCTGAATGGTAGCAGCTAGAAACATGCAACTGATCTTGTTTGAAAGCAGACATTCCAAGAATGACAGAAGTATGTCCAGGACAGAGAAAGATATCACTGATAGAAATTGGGATGCTGTGAATGCAGCTGAATACGACAGGTTTTACTCGTGATTATTCCCATCTAATTTCTAACAGTGATTTTTCTCTGTTGTTTGGACTTTAGCGTCATTTGGTCTTTTATGAAAGCCTGAACTGTCAGCTTTCATACAAGACCAGTTGCATGTTTCTAGCTGCTACCATTGAGAAGATATCACCATCTAAAGCAGCCCTCCCCCTCCAGTTAGCTACTTTTCACACTGCCGGAGCTGGACTCGGGCAAAACAGTTAGGGGGTTAAGGGTATATTCACACATCACATTTGTTGCCATTTTGCAAAGACATATGGGACAGTAACAGAAATTTTTGCGACAAATTTGCTGCATGTGAACGTTATCGCATCCATTTATCTTATTCTATGCAAGACTGCAGAATAACACAACAGCTGAAGTCTTAGATACAACCTCTGGTCTACTCCTTCATCAGAATACGCGTGCACGCAGTCGTCTTATATGCAGAAATCGCTACGTTCTTCGTTAAGTTTCATCCAACAAGGATTTGCGGTTTGTGTGGAATATGAGCAGCTGCAGTGACATGAATCCGAGGCGACAGGAGCGCACTCCCCCTCTTTGTAGCCCTGAATTTCTTTATAATTGCATGAGTGATCAGCAGCAGAATGCCAGTAGATCTGGCGTGAAAGACACAAGGGGGGAACTGAA
Source organism: Rhinella marina (assembly GCA_900303285.1). Classification (NCBI taxonomy): domain Eukaryota; kingdom Metazoa; phylum Chordata; class Amphibia; order Anura; family Bufonidae; genus Rhinella; species Rhinella marina. Next base: position 42,158 of record ONZH01031274.1, read on the forward strand.
ATATCTGTGAAGAATCATCTCTTTCTCTGGATAGAAAATAAGATGCCGGCACGGGCTGTGACTGACACGCTCTGAAATTAGTAGATTTCAAGCACACAGTTCCTGTCATAACAGCTCATGTCTCCAAACCACAGTGGGACATTCACCCTTGTCAGGGAACTTTTAGAGGCAAAGAGAGAGTGAATGAAGCTCCATGGCTACTGTAGGTGACTTTCCTATTTTTAATTCTAGGATTGTTTTTGTTTTGTTTTGTTATCGCATTTTTTAAAACGTATTATTATTATTATTATTATTATTATTATTATTATTATTATTCCACAATTGCTTTTTTTCATACAAAATCCAATTTTATGCATTAAAAAGTTACATCCCAAAGCAGTCAATTTGGCAACATCCCTCGGAATGAATACCCCCTAAAAAAAAGGAGCAAATTTATTTCTATTAATCTAGTTTTCATAAAAGGACACTTCTTGAGATATATGCGGAACCATATATCTCCACAAAAAAAAAAACAGAAGGTACTCCGTGTGCATTCCGTTTCTGTATGTCAGTATTTCCGTTCAACATAGAACATGTCCTATCCTTGTCTATTTTGCTGACAAGAATAGGCATTGTTACAATGGATCCGCAAAAAAAACGGAAAAATGGATGCCATACGGAACGGCATCCGTTTGTTTTTTTTTCACATACGGTCATGTGAATGAAGCCTAAAGAGCATCTCTCAGCATGATCAACTCTAATGAACCAGATATAATGCCTGGTAGGGTTGATCATGCTGAATAAAGTGATATATTTCTGTTTTTTCCATAAGGTCAATAGTTGCAGAGATATATAACTTTTTATATTTATACAAATGACCTATTTCAAGCTCCAGGCTAAGGGGCTGGCAGTAGCACTCGGAGCACCAATAACTATGCCTGTGTGCTCTGTGTACTCCCTCTCATTCAGCCCTGTGTTCTTGCACCAGCACCAGGTCAGCTTAGTGACTCAGTGACTACGCAATGTACCTGATGAACGCTGCTTTCTAAGCTCCTCATATCCACTGCGCAGGCGCCAAGTCACTGAGCCAATTCTCAATTTACACAATGGATCTTCTGCTGCTTCCCAAGCTTGGTAAGCAGCAGAAGTTCCATTGCGCAAGTGCCGAGTCTCTGAGCTGGTCATTGGTTTTAATAGGGTTGATCATGTTAACTGCTCTTTACTTACACATAACTGAACTGTAGAAGAAAGTGTGTAATATACTTACCGACCCGAAGTTGCACAGATCAACATCACAGGAACCTGGTCACATGACGCTCCTCTTCTTAAAATCTAGCTTCTGCCCACATCATGTCCTTTAATAGGTTTCCAGCCTGGACTATGGATGGGACTTCACTTCCGTTGTTGACGGGGTAAGAATGACTCAATTCCTCCTTGGATTCAGGAGTTTGGGTATATGTCAGGGAGAGGAATATTTCTGGTCCCCTCTATATCAGAAGTGACGTCCTGTCCATAGCCCTGGGTGGAAACCTGGTAAAGGATGTGATATCAGCGAACGCCGTATTTTCATAAGAGGAGCATCACATGATGTGGTTCCCGATCAACCAATCCACACAATAGTGGGATGGTAAGTACAGTCATGGCCAAAAGTTTTGAGAATGATACAAATATTAATTTTTACAAAGTCTACTGCTTCAGTTTTTATAATGGCAATTTGCATATACTCCAGAATGTTATAAAGAGTGATCAGCTTAACAGCAATTACTTGCAAAGTCAATATTTGCCTAGAAAATGAACTTTATCCCCCAAAACACATTTCAACATCATTGCAGCCCTGCCTTAAAAGGACCAGCTAACATCGTTTCAGTGATTGCTCCATTAACACAGGTGTGGGTGTTGATGAGGACAGGGCTGGAGATCAATCCTTCATGATTAAGTAAGAATGACACCACTGGACACTTTAAAAGGAGGCTGGTGCTTGGCATCATTGTTTCTCTTCTGTTAACCATGGTTATCTCTAAAGAAACACGTGCAGTCATCATTGCACTGCATAAAAATGGCCTAACAGGGAAGAGTATTGCAGCTAGAAAGATTGCACCTCAGTCAACAATCTATCGCATCATCAAGAACTTCAAGGAGAGAGGTTCCATTGTTGCCCAAAAGGCTCCAGGGCGCCCAAGAAAGACCAGCAAGTGCCAGGACCATCTCTTAAAAGTGTTTCAGTTGCGAGATCGGGCTACCAGCAGTGCAGAGCTTGCTCAGGAATGGCAGCAGGCAGGTGTGAGTGCATCTGCACGCACTGTGAGGCGGAGACTCTTGGAGCAAGGCCTGGTGTCAAGGAGGGCAGCAAAGAAGAAAAAACATCAGGGACAGACTGATATTCTGCAAAAGGTACAGGGAGTGGACTGCTGAGGACTGGGGTAAAGTCATTTTCTCTGATGAATCCCCTTTTCGATTGTTTGGGACATCTGGAAAACAGCTTATTCGGAGAAGACGAGGTGAGCGCTACCACCAGTCTTGTCTCATGCCAACTGTAAAGCATCCTGAAACCATTCATGTGTGGGGTTGTTTCTCAGCCAAGGGAATCGGCTCTCTCACAGTCTTGCCTAAAAACACAGCCATGAATAAAGAATGGTACCAGAATGTCCTCCGAGAGCAACTTCTCCCAACCGTCCAAGAGCAGTTTGGCGATCAACAATGCCTTTTCCAGCATGATGGAGCACCTTGCCATAAAGCAAAGGTGATAACTAAATGGCTCAGGGAACAAAACATAGAGATTTTGGGGTCCATGGCCTGGAAACTCCCCAGATCTTAATCCCATTGAGAACTTGTGGTCAATCATCAAGACACGGGTGGACAAACAAAAACCTACAAATTCTGACAAAATGCAAGCATTGATTGTGCAAGAATGGACTGCTATCAGTCAGGATTTGGTCCAGAAGTTGATTGAGAGCATGCCAGGGAGAATTGCAGAGGTCCTGAAGAAGAAGGGTCAACACTGCAAATAGTGACTTGCTGCATTAACTCATTCTAACTGTCAATATAAGCTTTTGTTACTCATAATATGATTGCAATTCTATTTCTGTATGTGATAAAAACATCTGACAAACACACATAAAAACCAGAGGGCAGCAGATCATGTGAAAATATAATATTTGTGTCATTCTCAAAACTTTTGGCCATGACTGTACATTGTAAGCTTTGTTCTACAGGTGTTTTGTGTGTTATTAAGTTTTATTTGAGTCATCTTGACTGGGATGCTGGTCAAAATTATTTTCTTTTTAAGTCTAGCTAATGTACTGTGTCTAAAGGAATTTTGCAACTTTTTGAACATTTGCTACAAATTTTGTGGTGTTTCTATGCTGCTCTCACCACTTTCTCAAATAGGTGGCATGGTGAGGGTATGACCCACATGCCGCTGCCTAGAAATGAAGAGAGAAATCTATTTCAATAAATTATTGTCTTGACGCATGGACTGCCAGAGGATTACCTAATTCATGACGAGACCTGCACAACCGAGGAGGTATTGTACACTGGCTAGCAAAGCCCCTGATAGGCTGAAACCCCAAACACAACCAGTGAGTGGCTACATATAGACACATACAGCATAAACAACTCCTGACAAAGTACAAAGCTAGTCATCTTGCAGCGCACATGCGTTGAGGAAGGATAAGATAGGACACATCTGTATATGTTTTATAGAACGAGAAACCCGCATGTTGTCTGTGATGATCTGCTTCTGCTGAGCTGTGATTGTTCTTTTGGGCATGATGATAGATGAATGTAAGTAACATTTTTTGGTCAATTCCCATTTTTTTCTTTAATAATGGAGGCAAGATGAATCCAAATTACTACATTTATTGAATTTATTGATTTTAGGATCTTGCGGTTCGCAAGGAGAAAAGTGAATTTAGTGATTTTAGGATCCTGATTAGAAAACTATGGTATGTCCTGAATGTAGCATCAATTCTTTGCGTTTTTCTTTACATTTTTTTAAAGCAGCTTTTAACAGGATCAACCCAATTAAACCAGGCAAACTCCCTCCCTGATAAGGCTGATCATGCTGAATAAAACTGTACCTTCCTTTTCTATGTATGCTGAACAGCAGCAGAGATATCTGTATTTTTATTCATATGCATATGACCAAGTTGGAGCACCAGGACATGGGGCTGAATCCTTTGAGCCCTGCTTTGTCACACCCCTTGTGCTCTGCACACTCCCCCCTACTCTTGACTGACAGGGCTAGACATCGGCATGCAGAGCTATGTCCTAGCATCTACAGATGTAGTAGAGTTAACACACATGCTTATCTAGACAAGCTAACTTAACTAGTTGGGTTAAGACAACACCTTCAATTGCTTTTCAATAGTTTTTTTAATGGAATTCATGAAGAGTTAAGAAATTTGAGTTAAGATTGTTAACTCTGCTACATCCATACATATAATTTACTCTATGTACTATAGCATTACCACACTAATGTATTCTTAGAAAGCTAATACACATATTACTGCTTTATTCACAAGTACAATGTATGATTATAAACACACCAGTAATATGTCTTAGCTTATAGCCATAGAAAAAAAATGTATCTCTATGTGGTAATGCTATAGCATGGTGATGAATGCTTGGTTTTGTTGTAGATATCCCAGGTTTGAATCTAGGGAGAGACTTAGAGGATTATTTTTTCAGATATGTTTTTTTTCTTCCACATTTAACCCATAATAAAAGTCTGTATCCTTATCATATTGAAAATAATATTTTTAGGCTAAAAAGTGAATAAATATTGCTAATTTATTCATAATAATATATTGTGCCTTTGAATAAACCAGTAATAGGTTTTAGGTTTCTAAGGAAAAAAAAAAAAAACAAAAAAAAAAACAAAGAAAAAAAACAACAACACTATTCTCAATAAAGTAAGACTTTTTATTGTATTTATATAATTAAAGATATTTATATATTATGGGTTAATTACCAATATTATGGATTCTATTTTATTTATATATTATGAATTAAATGAGTGACAAAAATAACGGAAAAAACTTGTATTTATGATTTCTACATGCGTGGCAGACCACTTACCACAAAGCTATAGGATTTCCACATACAGATACATGTTTTTTTCTATGCTTATAATCTAATTCATATTACTGGAGTCTATAATCATATATTCTGCCTGTGAATAATGCAGTAATATGTATATTAACTTTCGGAGCATATCTCAGTGTGGTAAAGATATAATAAGCAGTGTATATGATATGTACATGCTAGGGCACAGCTCTGCCCTCAGCATGCTGATGTCTAGCCCTGTCACTCAAAAGCAGAAGTGAGTGTACAAAGCATAGTGGGTGTAACAAAGCAGTGTTCAAATGACTTAGCCCCGCCTCCTGGTGCTCAAACTCAATTATTTGCATATGAATGAAAATGTAGATATCTCTGCAGCTGTTCAGCACAGAGACAAAAGAAAGCTATTGTCTTAATCAGCATGATGAGCCCAACAAGCCAATACACCTGATTTAAAAGGGTTGATCCTGGTGGTAAATTTAAAATTGAAGCTCAATACTTTTAGTATAGGTGAAATAAGGTAAAAAGGAGGGAAAAAAGAACATGAGATGACAAAAGGTAAAATGAAAGAAAAAATGAAATGTCTTGGAAATGGTAAAAAGTCCATTTAGAAGGACAGAGTCTGGCTGGTGGGCGATAAGAGATGTGAGTAAAGTTCAGAATCGTACAGAAAATGTCACTTCTAATACGGAGGTAACATTATTTTTGTCCACAAAACACCAAGACAGATTAGAAGCTTTTACAATAATATACTGAATGAAGGGGAAAAAACAAATTCAGTAAAAAAAATATGTATGCAAAAAGATTTTTGGCAATGGTTCTCAAAGCCTCCAGCACAGCGAGAACCCAGAGTTCAGTACTTTATAACAATGCAACATATAGATCAATAAGAACAGCCGAAGTTAAAAATGTGCGCATGGGTGTGGAGTTCAAGACCTCTGATCCACAGCACGCCAAGAAATGATGAATCCCTGACCGGTACACTACAATAAAGTCAATCTGCAGGAAGATATTTATAATGAAGCTCTGTAAAAGTCAATATGAGCTGCGAAGAAGAAGATTTGTGGGTTTTTTTATTGTCTTTATTTCAGCGATTTATATGTGACTAGATCACAGACAGTATTGTGTGCTAGTGATATCTTGCTTGATGTGCGTGATCTTATACAGTACACACAATAATGTTAAAGGGGTTTTCTAGTGGGGTAGAATTTTTCAGAAAGGGCTCAGAGGTCTTTAAAAACATAAAAGAATTGATAATGTCTTAACCTATCCCTGCCGTTTTAGTTCTAGAACTTACTAGGTTACCGTTGTTCTCTACTTCCTGGTGTTACAGACAATGGTTGTGGAACCACTGAGCCAACTAACTGGTCTTAGGGTTCATTCACATGTCCTATGTTTTAATCCGCATCCTTTCCGCAAATTTGCCGAACTGAATGCAGAAGCCATTCATTCCAATGGCTCCGCAGAAAATGCGGACAGCACTCCGTATACTGTCCGCATCCGTTGTTCTGTTCCGCTATGCAGATCCGCATATAAGATAGAGCTTGTCCTACTTTTGTCCGCATCATGCAGTCCGTGGTCCCATTGTAGTAAATGGGTCTGCAAAAGATGTGGATGATATGCAGAATGCATCAATATGTCATCCGCATGTCATCCGCAATTGCGGATCCGTTTCCAGAAAATAGAAATAAATACTCTACCAACATAAATTTCTCCTTTCATTTTTTTTTTGCAGAAAAACGGAACGGATGTACAATTGGTAAAAACGGAAGGATTTTGCGGAAACACGGATCCGCAAAAAACGGAACAAAGATCTGGAAAAGAAAAATATGGACGTGTGAATGAAGCCAGCTGAACTAGACCTGAGGGCGTTATCCTGGCAGTCCTCTTGTTTAAACCCTTTAACCCTTATGCAGTGATCTTGTCTTCACTGTAGCGTAGCCACCAGGCCACTAACTCTTTGAATAGTCCCAGTGCAGTTGGTCGCTGATATACTGTATCAGAACCACCAGTGTAAGGCACTGGGAGCACAAGCAAGATCACCCACAGAACCAGTTAAAGAAATGGCAGGAGACAAACAAAATCAACACAGACAGAACCAGACTGAGGACAAACAGGCAGAGAACATGCAAAATCCAAAGAAAACACTCCAAGACACAGTTCAGACATAACAGACACAAGTGCAGAAACTTAGCAAGACTGAACAGGCACAGAACTGTAAGAAACAATTCATCCACAAAAGGTCCAGAAATAGGAACTTGGCAAGGCAAATAAGACAGGAACTAGAACATGGGAATCCATAGGCAAACAGCACTAGGACACAATTCAGACCACACATGGAACAGACTCAAGAACATGGCAACCAAAAATTGGACATGTGATAGTCAGACAGGCAACAGACTTCACGTAATCCTGACACAGACAGAACGTGCAAAGATTCAACAGAATCTGAAATTGCACAGCCAGGAACAGGATACCAAACTCAAGAAATTTGATATCACAGTAACAACTCAGAAAATATATAGCAGACTTAAAGGGGTTGTTCGAATTATGAAAAAAAATATAGCACTGTAAATGAGCAGGTTTTAAGCAAAAAAAAAAACTATATTTCCTCATTTCCCTGGTTCTCTTCTGGCCCTTTGTTTACATGCAATAACAACAATCTCTGCCCCTCCCCCTGCACTGCAAAGGGAGGGAATACAGGTGCTGCCTCTGAGTGATATGTCTTCCTGCTAGGAAACTCAGCTGCATGTTGTATGTGTAGGACTACAAGTTCCAGCTGTATAATGACACTGCTGATGCACACAGGAACTTCTCCTTACCTTTCTTGTGCAATGCTCTTCAGATCTCCTCAGATCTCCTCCAGTGTCAGCTCTGTGTCTGCGGGATGAGGATGGCAGATCCTGTGTTTCTTCACTGCCTGCAGCTGCTCAGCAAAGCCTTGAGCCCTGAGCCTGGGTGGCTGAAGGGGTTAATGTTTTATCTGAAAGAATCCAGGGAGAGAGCAGAGAGCAGGAGCTGTCAGTGCAGGGGGTGTGACCAGCAGTGACGTCTTGTGTACAGACTCTTATCTGCTTGTGCACAAAACATCAGCAGAGCAGATAGAGAGGCTGACATCATAGATCATGTAACCCTGAGTGAAATCTGAGAAAGCTGCAATAGTAGAAGCACAAAGTACATAGCAAAGCTGTTACATTTGATTAGTTAGAAACATACAGAGAACAAAAAAATAACTTGGACAACCCCTTTAATGAACTCATTAGTCAAAAGGATGCAGACACAAAACTAGGAAACATTTATTCATGCAATACTGAACAGAGGAGAGATACTAAGCACAGTGGCACTAATTCACACCCAAAAGTACCCGACATAAGAATGCACAGAGAAATGGCACTGGTAAAACATCATTGTAACACCTGGTCCCATTTAATCACACAGGAAATGCCCACTTAGCCAATAACTGGTTGAGGCAGGTCACCGTTGTGACCAGTGACTGGCTGAGCAGGTATTTCCTGGCATTTTCTGTTGAGACAGGACAAGACAATAGAGATCAATGAGGACTCAGTAATTGTCAGAATAGGAGACGTGAGGAACCAGTGAGATGAGTATTGATTCTTTTAATTTACAATGAGAATGAACACACCCATGGAGCACTTAACTGCTCATTTGCATATGGATTCAAAATACTTCTTCTCCAAAATTAAACAATGGATCATTAAGTGAAAGGTATCATTCTTAGGGCCCTTTCACGCGACCTTGGAGCACGGTCCGGGACGGTCCGTGAAAACCCAGACCGTGCTCCTTCTGAGGGCAGGAGGAGTCATTGGCTGCTATGACGCCGTGCACTTCCTGAGGCTGCCGCTGTGCAGTGATACACTGTACACACTCGTATACAGTGTATCACTGTACAGCAGCAGCCTTAGGAAGCACACAGCGTCATAGCAACCGTCCCGGACCGTGCTCCACCATTGTGCGAAAGGGCCCTTAGGCTCGTGGTCCGTGCCTGACGCTCTCCTGCTTTCCTGGGCAGGCTCAGGCATAACTCCAGCTGCTGACTAAGGTGCTGATCAGTCATTAAAAACGGTCAGATGGCCAGAAAACGGATGCAAAACTGGTTGAAAAAGACTATGAAAAACTGTCAAAAGGTCAAAAGTCACCCTACAACCCAAAAATTAGAAAGTCACCACGTGATTTTACATGATTTGTGGGAGATGCACCTTTGTGGAGCCCGAGATCTAGCGCACATACTGATATTTTCTGCTCGAAAAGGCTGAAATTTCACATTGTATTGCTTCCTTAATGTGTCACGATGCAGAAAATAAAGAAAACAAATACAAGATGACCAACAGAAGCACGTTACATCGGTATGTGCTGCATCAGGCCAATTCTTACAATGGTTCTCAGATGTAATCTGTTCATTTCCAGATTTCCCTGAAGGCTTTGATCAATCTTTCCTTTCAGATTGAAAATAGTTGAAAAGGCTCACTCCAAGTTATAAAAGAACAAAGCCCATATCATCGGAAAGATCTAGAGAAGAGCAAATGATCTATAGATAGTCCAGAGCGAAACGTGGCCCTGAGATTAGAAGATATCGATCTCTTGATCTAGCTTTAGTGTCTAGGAAATTAATGGAAACAGTTGTGGAATAAATAATTGATAAAGAGATGGAAATAGTTGTTTTCACTCTTTTTTTTTTGCTTGTTTGTTCTTCCAACCGGGATTTGCAAGAGAAAAAATCTTCACAGAAATCTGATTGATTGTCTTGACCAGCATAGCGAGGAGGAATCGGCAGGAAGTCCTGTTTTCCAAGGAAGTTACAATATTTAATAATGTCTCCCGTGGAGAGAATTGAAGTCCGACGGGCACAGAGAAAATGCAATCCAAAAAGTTGACATTATGTGTAAGAATCAGCATTGTTACGTTAGTGTTAACAACCGCAGCACAGGTCACGGGTTTATGTATTCCGGCTGTTTGGTTCTGCTTCCTGCTCTCCCCTTTTTTTTGTAAAATTCAGCAAACCAGCTAAATCGAAGTTTTTATAATTTCAACACCAATCTGGAGCATGACCCTGGAATGTTCATTCTGACATTGGAGAAGACTATAAGATAGCCAGGATGATTGAAGGCAAAACAATTCTTGTAGCTCAACGATGCATTTTAACTCCTGAAACGTGCATATTTTAAGGGGAATATCCAAATGGAAGGTGGCCAGAAAAATGACTCAAAGCACTTGGTCCTGGTAAAGCTCTAGGCACTGTGGACCATCTTCTGTCTGGGTAGTTTCTGTGGCATACTGTATGAAGGGGCGTAACTACCATAGCGGCAGACCATGTGACTGCTATGTGGCCCAGGGCAAGAGGGGGGCCCAGTCTTAGTTGGGATTATCTCCTCTTCTACTGGAGGTGAAGACTTGGTCAGGACTCTACCCTCTAAAGGAACAACTTTTAGCAAATGATGCAGTGGAAAAATGGTCCAAGGGTCATTGAAAAGGGTTTAGGCAGAAATTCTTCTGTCCTGTGTGGGGGCCTGGTCTGATCCTTGCTATGGGGCCCTTACTTCTCTATGTACACCACTGACTGTATGTGTTATATATGGCAGCCACTGACTTTCCAGGAAGTCGCCCCAGCCACATAACTGCCCCTGCGCTTTCAGTCCCTGTGAGAAAAACACATTACAAATGTTTTTCGCTGTCATTTGTCATCCAGATTTTTATAGGGTGGTGACCAGAAGACCCCTAAGGGAGCCAGAATGGGGCAGAGGATAAGGTTTTTCAATCGGTACAGCATTGAAAAAAAAAAGTGTACATACTGAAGCTGAAATATCCATTTAAATGGGGCACACAATATTTGAAAAATGTTCTTTTTTTTCCCCCAGAAATGGCACCACATCTGTCTGTTGGCCATGTCTGGTATTACAGTTCATCATCATTGACTTAAATGGTTAAAGGGGTATTCCCATCTCACAAATGTAGTTTGTATAGTTAGATATAGCCATACCAATATTGTTACTAATAGAATGTATTTATATAAAATGTACAGTTTAGAAGATTTCCCTATTTGTATATCCATTGTCCCACACACATCAGTCAGGCTGTTGCCCCTGGTTACGGTCACTGCAGCCATGTAGTAGTGGTGGCCGGCTTGCTTCTTTTCAAACCCGCTCTGCTGTAACTGCTGTATTGTGAATGCACATTACATGACCATGCGGAGACACATCTTAGGGTACTTTCACATCTGCGCTTTGGACGCTACCAGTACAAAACGCAATGGTCAGGATCCGTCCAAAACGCAGACTTTATAAACGGATCCTGCTCCATAGAGATGAATTGATCTTGGAACAGGATCCGTTTCTCTGCGTTTTGGAAGCGCAGACAAAAATGCTACAATATCTCCTCATGCTCATGAAATGTGCATTCACAATACAGCAGTTACCTCAGAGCGGGTTTGGAAAGGAGCAAGCTGACCACCACTACTACATGGCCGCGGTGGCCGTAACCAGGGGCAACAGCCTGACTGATGTGTGTGGGACAATAGATATAGAAATAGGCAAATCTTCTAAACGGTACATTTTATATAAATACATTCTATTAGTAATAACATTGGTATGGCTATATCTAACTATACAAACTACATTTGTGAGATGGGAATACCCCTTTAAGGGCTACAATATGAGATGCAGCCCATGGTAAGGCATGGCACTGTTCTTGCAACAAAAACAGCAGGATAATTTTTCTTTTCTCAAACTATCCCATTAAATAGAACATTAACGTGTGGTATGTGGGAGTTCGAGCCCTGAACCCCTCCCCAAACTCCCACACCTCACCAAGGTGCTCTCTGAAAAGCAATAAAGCCTTCAATGTTGTCAAGGCGTGATGATTTATCCACTTACCTGAGTGAGGCTGATCTGGGGTACTAGGCAGCACTGTGCAAACAAGTTACTGGACCTGGAGAAATAATGAGGGAGCTGCAGCGCTCACCAGATCGCTCTATTGAGTGGTGGGAGTCCTGGAGGTGCAGTAACCCAGACCAGACCTGGGGGTAATGTAATGCTTTTGTAATGTTCATGTTATGTCACACTTCATACTATATACTTTGTACACCAGCAGATGGGTACAGTTGGCAGGGGTTGGCAACAAGAATGGGACTTACCATCCCATTCATCCTCTCTTGGTAGGAGTGGGCTGCTCTGGCTTCCTGCCAAGGGAGGGGCAGAGCTAGTTACATAGAGTGTGGAAGAGAGCGAGGAGTGAGGGTACCTGCGATCCAGCTGCTGCTCCTCAATGCCATGAGGACTGCAGAGTCAGATCATCTGCGAGGACCACTACTACAGGGGGGCTGCAGGGTACCAGGCTATAGAAATAGTGTAAACCATGGCTTATAATAGTCAGTAGAGTGATCAAGCAATCAAGCTATATATACTCTGCAGCAAGGTGAAGGGAAACATGTTAAGCCATCACCACCACAGTTAAGGACAAGTATAGCTGGAATCCTGCATCATACAGTGGACATCTACAGCCAGTGATGTTGTTATAGGGGATGCACTTGTCACAATTGCACTTTAGCCAGAAGTGCACCACCAATTGCTTTAATTATATATTGTATTATTCACAATAAGATACAGTAGTATGTTGGAAACATACTACTGGTTATGATTAATGAAGGTGGGTTGTTGGCTTCCGATGGGTCCTTTCAGAGACGCAACTGCCCAGTCATGTGACCCAGGAGTCAAGGGTTGTTCAGTTTCATACACTCAATCATGAACGTCCCTACACGCAGGTGACAGATTGAACATAAATCACCCTCCAACACAGCCTTTCACACACCCCAAAACACAGTGCCACCAACTATCTAATCCCGACAGCGCCCTACTTGCAAGCAGGCAGACAGCAGCAGACAGCCCCATTTATAGCAGATTTATGGTAACACAAACCACGCTCATACACTTAAACCAGAGTTAACTCGGTCCATTATAAGCTACGAGGCAAAACTTTACTTTTAGGGTTCAAGCACCTTACCGACGCCGGCCTGTGCCCGTTTTTCGGCCCGCATACGCCGGGTCCGCAATACACGGGCACCGGCCGTGTGCAGCCCGCATCACGGATCGCGAACCCATACACTTCAATGGGTCCGCAATCACGGAGAAGCGGAGCGGAGGCACGGATCGGAACACTAGGGAAGTACTACGCTGTGCTTCCGTGGTGTTTCTAGTCGTGCCTCCGCACCGCAAAAAAGTAGCACATGCACTTCTTTTTTGCAGTGCGGACAGTCAAATGTGGCGGCCCCACTGTCAGTGCCAGTGCCAGTGACAAATTGCGGTCCACAGTACGGGCGCTGAACGCACACATTCGTGTGCATGAGCCCTTAGTGTTAATGTATAAGCAGTACTTAGTTACAAAAAATTAAAAGAAATAAAAAGGAATAAAACAGAAAAGTTCTACCATAGGTTGAGGTTAATTGGATTACCGGCAAAGCTAAGTGGATTACAAAGAAGATGTATCCCATGGACGGCTTGTTGGCACCTGAAGGCCTAATACACACACTAAGGTATAATATATAGAATCACCTGTCATATTCATAAAAATCACACAACAGATAACATAGACAATATCACATGACATTTGAAAAAAATCGTATACAGATATTAGAGGCTACAAGGTAGGTCTCTATTTATCCCAGGTCCGATAAAACGCCTTTAATGACAAGACAAATGTGGTATTCAGTAAAGATGAGCGAATCATTCAAAATGTTATTCGCCATTCGACATTTGTTGAACTTTTCATAAGATTAGTATATTCAACCAATATATTCATTGAATCTGCGTACAAAATATACGTTATTATGTGGCGTTTAGCGAACATTCACGCACTAATAACGAACGTTCAGTTTTAAAAGGTACGCAACTTCTTTGAACACGTATGTATTGAGCGTACAAAGTGCGTACGAAAATGACGGTCTTTGCTGGAGAGGAATGGTGGAGCAGGAGGAACGCTCTGAGTTTGACCTCTGGCTACATATGGATACTGTATCAGCAGATGACAGCAGATCATCCGGCTGAGACTGAGATGAGCGTGCTATCCATTCCACTACCTCATCCACTTTCTTCTCCACTACAATTTTGCGTTTTGGTGGGTTAGTCCGGTGGAACAACGGCCAAGTATTGCAAATACTACAAGTAGAAGCTACAGCTACAGGTCCTTTGGCACTGCTGCCCTGTGCCACCTGGCTGGAACTGGACCCCTTTCCCTTATCCATTCCAGACATGTTTCACTTCACTCTTTGGCCATGCAGCTGGTCTTTGTCTTTGTCCCTGTCTCTCTCCCTGTCTCTCTCCCTGCCTGATTAATTACTTGCCCTGCACTTGCCCTGCAGTATCCCTTGATGTGTAATATGGATTCCCAGAGCAATTACACCCCAATTTTAACAAAACAGGTCTCAGAGTCTCAGAACTTCACACACAGTGCTTCTGCTCGTCAGTCGCAGCAGAAGTGATGCGTCACTGGCTTACCGAGCCTGAGCCAATCAGAGCAAGCCCTGCCCACTAGGTCAGGTGACTGCTTTCTTCCCAGGCTTTTGCGCACGATAAATGAACTAACAGTAAAAGTTTGCTAATTACTTGAATTTGTACGCAACAGCATAGAAAAGTAACTTATACGTAGCATTAGCATCCAATTTATTGGAAAAGTACGTAGCGAATGCGTAGAAAGCCATAAGCACATTTTTGAATCTTAACGGAGCGAATCACCTAATATTCAAATTGGCTTCGCAGCTGAAAATTTCCAAGATTCGATACGTATCAACGAATCAATGAATAGACTCGCTCATTTCTATTATTCAGGAATCTAGGAAAGCATATTGTTGGGACTATAATATCCTCCATACTGGATGAAAGGGAGGTAAGGGTGGCTGTTCAGTAGAAATCACAGAAAAAAAAGGATAAAAAACATCCTGCATGATGTAATAATAATGATTGCGGATGTCAGTGGCTACATATATAAATAAATCACAAAAAAAGAATATTTACTGCACTAACAAAATAGATGCAAACAATATATACTGTGAAAACTAAGCCCTCATTCTGATATGATAAAATCTGAGACTCTTAGACAATATATTTTGATCAAAACACATCTGTGCCCACCTACCCAGCGCCACGGTGGTCTCAGGTCAGGCAGGTCCTACGCTAAACCTACCTATGCCGTTGGGCATCTACGTCCAGGAGCGCATAGTTAGGTTTAACGCAGACATGCTGACATACACATTTTTTAATTATTCTTGTATTTGTTATTTATTTTTATATTATATTTTTATATTCTAGGTAGATGTATTATTATTATTATTATTTTACATATTTTTTCAACATGTTCAGGCATTTTTCTAATTGTCCTTTGATAGGTTATATATTATTTTAGAACACAGTGATATTTTTTTTCTTCTGTAAATTTTTTCACACATCATGTATTTGGATCCATTCAGCCTTTTGTACTTTTGGCAATATCTTAATGCTTGCAAATATAGACGTACTGTATAGATTTTTAGTTCTCGCCCTTGTAACAGTGATTGTCGGAATGTTCTGTTCATCGAGGCAACAAACATCTGAGGATGAGAACATAACATGGAGCTGCAAGAGTTTTGTGTTACATGAAATGCCTAATTAGGCGTGTTTACAGAACAGCAAATGAACATGAGGCGCTCGCAGCTATTGACTGGTTGTCAGAATAAACATCATTTTCAAGCAGAAACACAAAAAACTCCAGGACAATGTATAATTAGTAAAGTTCTGCCTTTGTGGGCACTTAATCTATTTGCTAATACTTCTATGTAAGGCTGGGAACATGTGCATAGGGCACTACATCTACAATGTGCAATTTTTTTACTTCCAATTTTTTTCCCTGTGGGGGATGGGGGGGGGGTCGGGTGAGATAGATGCTTGAATTAGAGTAGCAATTTTAGAAAAGTACCCAGGATTAACTTTTTACATTGGAGTTTTTTCTAACTTAATCAAAAGTATGATGCTGTGCTACAGCATTATTCATATGGATCTGTACAGTCCCTGAGTTTTACAGAGGAGTAACATAGCGAAAATACCGCTCAATGAGGTTATACTGTAACTCTGTATGCCTCTAACATCCTACAGAGGTCTTGTAACACTTGTAGGTAGGGACAGACACAGACAGTGAACCCTGACCTAGAACCCAGCCCTCTTTCCCTACCGACTTGCTGTACAAGCCCTAGGTAGCAAGACTGCAACTGGTCGTCAGTCCCCATACTACTAAGGTACAGAGACAGACAAACACCAAGATTCAAAACAACACAAAAACAGGGTCATACGTAAATGGGTCAGAACCAGACAGGCCATGCAGTAACAAACGAAAGACAGAGAGTGGTCAGAAGATAAGTCAGAGGAACAAGCAATTCAATAAGCACAGGAACTCAAATAGTGAGTCAGAGACTATCACTGGCATTGGTGTATGGCCAGGAAGGGGTTTAAATAGAGCATTCAGTCCCAGGATCAGAACCTGATAGGTCCACGACTCGGCAGTCCATTAGTCAGAAATACTAGTACACAGGAATAGATCAACGGAGCAATCAGCCCCCTGCTAGTCTCCTCTAGCACAAGCCCACTGTGGGGAGAAACAGAGCATTGCATCCTGTTGCTAAGGATCCTGTCAAGTCACCATAGGAACATGGCTTAGCAGCACATTTCTCCCGGTACAGCCAAACCGAACCTCGAGATCACGTTGTTGGAGCCAAAGACAGGTAAGTTTGTGACAGGTCTAAAGTGTTGTTTTTATGTGTAATTTCATATGGGCCAGGTAAAACTACAATATGGCGGCACAAGAAAGGACTCCACATTTCCAAGGCACCCAAACTCTTTATAGCTTCGTAAATGCCTTGTTCATGAGGGCTTATACTGAAATGTAATGATGTGTGTGGGGCGGGGATGCAGGGATCCTCTCTTAAACATTAGGAAGCCTAAACTTTTCAACATTTTCATTAGAGATTAATGAATTATTAAAAAATTCTATTCGGCTGCTTCACCAAATTTTACAAACAATTTGCATTATGACAAATTACTTTGTTATGATGCACATTTCTTTGTAAGTAGTGGGTGCAATGACAGGGCGCCAGCTGAGCCCTTTTTAGGATAAATCATCCCTGGTATTTGAAATTGTGTGTTACTAGTATTTAAGCAGTATTATAGCAGCATTTATTAAGGTCTACACATGTTTATCCAGGATCCTCAGTTATCTTAGTTCTGGTCATGAAAAGTAGTGGTGAGCGAATTTCAGGATAACTTTGGTTCGCTACAAAGCCGTATTTCCTTGTGCTTTGTGGTAATGAATCAATTTTACCTGAAATAGTGTAAAAAAACAAAAAAAATCATACTTACATCTTCCATTTGTTTGAGATGGGAGGCCCCTGCCATTTTGTTTGAAGATCTGGCACAAAATCTTGTGCAGCCTGTGATGACGTCATCATGCCGACTGTGACATCATCATGCCGACTGAGGATCCCCAATAAACATGTGCTAGATGATTTATCCTAAAAGGGCTCAGCTGGCATATTGCCATCCATGTGATCTGCCAGTGAAAGTGACCAAGGGCATGCTAGCGGTTTAGATCTGACTTAGGAAGGGTGGTCTGTCGTTGGATAAGAAAAAATGAGCATGGGCAATCTTAGCAAAGAGCAGCACAAAGTGACCTCAATAGCTATAATACGGTATTTCCCCTAAATAAAATCCAGTGTGATCAATTGCCTTCAGAAGTCACCTAGTTAGTAAATAGAGTCCACCTGTGTGTAATGTATTCTCAGTATAGCTACAGCTGTTCTGTGAAGGCGTCATAGGTTTGTCAGGGAACATTAGTGATCAAACAGCATAATGAAAACCAAGGAACACATAGGACAGGTCAGGGATAAAGTTGTTCTGGACATCTCACGGATCACTGTTCAATCCATCATACTAAAAAGGAAGAAGTATGGCACAATAGAGCCAATTTGGCACAAGCCATGTACGGAACCAGGGGCGGATTGACCACAGACCTTACGGGAAAATTTCCCGGTAGGACGATGCCCAGGGGGCCGCCTGAGCCCTCCTCATGGCTGGCCAGTGAAAGTTTTTGGGGATGTATTTTGTGCTGCTGGCAGTATTTTGTGATGGGCTGTGGTATTTGTCTCTGTCTTTCATCAATTTGGACCTGACTACAAAACAGGGACACTTTTAGTATTTTTCCAGGGACACTTTAAGTTCCCAGTCTGCTCCTGTAGGGGACACAGAAAACGTGTGGAAGAAGGCTCTGGTCAGATGAGACCAAAGCTGAACTTTTTGGCCTAAATGCAAAACGCTATGTGTGGCGGAAAACTAACACTGCACATCACCCTGAGCACACCATCCACACCGTGAAACATAGTGGTTTCATGTTGTAGGGATGCTTTTCTTCAGCAGGGACAGGGAAGCTATAATGGAATGTTTTAGATCAAAGCATATTCATGTGTTAAAACGGCCCAGTCACAGTACAGACCTAAATTCCATTGAGAATCTCTATGAAAACTAGAATTTTTTGTAATGTGTAGTGGCAGAGTTGCTGACCATCTTTGTATTATACTTTAATTACTGAAATCGTACACTTCTATTAGAAAATAGCTGTGAAGTGGCCCATTTTGAGCCTTAGTAACGCTCCTTTGTCTTCTGTTTACATAACACAGTCAGTGTGGAGCGAGTCTACACTGTTATGTAAACAGAAGACAGAGGAGCGTTACTAAGGCTCAAAACGGGCCACTTTACAGCTATTTTCTAATAGAAGTGTATGATTTCAGTAATTAAAGTATATTACAAAAATTGTCAGTATCACTGCCCCTATGCATTGCAAAAATAAAAAAAGAATGACAGTTACACTTTAAGTTGTTTTGCGTGGACTCTCTAAAATTCCTTTGTTCTGTTTCTATTAAATCTAATTAGTGTCATCTCTCCCTGTTGCAAACTGTTGAACTGTAATTTCTTCTTTACTTTCTCAATCTGAATCATTTATAATATTTTGGAAATAAATCTGTAATGCCTTGTTGGACGGGGCAGTAGATGAGCTAGACAAAGGTTCGGATGAAGTAAAGTAAACTGCACTCGATTAGACGAACATGGTTGCTTTTTTCCAGAGACAGCGCCAGAAAACCCCTTTAACCAAATTCAAGCAAAGGTCCTGGTGGACACCTCCCAATCCATTGCATACCTCCCAACCTTCCTGGATCCAGCAGGACAGTCCCGGATTGGAGTGGCTGTCCCTGTATGGGGGAGCTATGTCCCGCTTTCTGGCAGCTGTCTCTGCCAAAACGAAGCAGAGAGCCATCGCCTACCTGCTTCATTATTCCTCTTCCCCGTCGGCTCTCTGCACCTCTTGTCTGTGCGTAGGTCCAGCCGGCAGTCAGCCTAGGCTCCTCCCCCTCAAGAGACCACATACCAGCCTAGGCTCCGCCCCTCCACCGACTCCTGCTGCTGCTAGGAAAAAGGTAAGTATATGGTGCTTTTTTTTTTTTTCTGTGAGGGGGCACAATGTGGACATATTACTGGGGGCATAATGTGCACATATTACTGGGGGACACAATGTGGGCATATTACTGGGGGACACAGCTGGGCATATTACTGGGGGACACAGCTAGGCATATTATTGGGGGACACAGCTAAGCATATTATTGGGGGGCACATAACAGCATATTACTGGGGACACAGCTGGGCATATTATTGGGGAACACAGCTGGGCATATTACTGGGGGACACAGCTGGGCATATTACTGGGGGCACAATGTGGGCATATTACTGGGGGACACAGCTGGGCATATTACTGGGGGACACAGCTGAGCATATTACTGGGGGGCACATAACAGCATATTACTGGGGACACAGCTGGGCATATTACTGGGGGGCACATAACAGCATATTACTGGGGATACAGCTGGGCATTGGGGGACACAGCTGGGCATATTACTGGGGGCACAGCTGGGCATAATTCTGTGAACACACAATGTGGGCATATTACTGGGAGCACAGCTGGGCATAATTCTGTAAAGACACCATGTGGGCATAAATACTGTGGGGTGGCATGTGGGGGGGGGATAATTACTATGTAGGGGCATTAAGGGGAATAGTTAGGTTTTGGGCGGAGTTAGAGGCGAGGCCTAGTGCGGAAAAAAATTGCTGCAAAGTGTGTCCTTTTTGGTTGTTTACAAAGTTGGGAGGTATGCCATTGTCATGTGTCACCTAGGCATCACAACCATGGAGCTAGATACACAGCAGATAAAAAAATAAAAATCATAAAATGTTTCTCGTTATCTGCTCAACTACAGAGCAAAAGAGGGAAAAGGAACTGCGTAACGTCAAATGATATAACAAACTTCTATCTGTTAATTCCGCTTCAATCATTTAATAGCATCCCTAATCCATTATCACGTTTCCGTCCCTCGCCATCGACTGAGCCAAGTGAGAATGCCACCCTGACAGAAGTAATTTCATTTGAAAGAAAATAAATAATCGGACTTGTCACGGAAGCTAAATATGAGTAAATTAACTATTATGCTGTGTGACTTTTACTGAATCACTCGGCTTTTTTTGGAGAGGGGGGAGGGGGGGATCGACAGCACAAACAAAATGATATTGTGAAGATGATTTATGTGACGGAGCGCCGGGCATTTTTCTTCTGACATAGCTTATTTGTAACATAAAAGCATTAGCCTAAAATACGAGCCATCCGTCTTGTCGCATTTCGTGTAGCGTGGCATTTCACAAAGCAATGATTAAGTAGAAAATGGCAAATTGTGTTGCAGACCAGACAGTTTTACGCCGGTGCGATAACTAGGGCGTACAGAACTAGGGCGAAACTCTTGTACATCATAATCTGTGCAAACTCTCGACTCTCGATATTTACCAAAAATGTGTCCTATTGAAATCCATGAGTTTTCTTTAAAGGGCATCTGTCAGCAGTTTTGTACCTATGACACTGGCTGACCTGTTACATGTGCACTTGGCAGCTGAAGACATCTGTGTTGGTCCCGTGTTCATATGTGCCTGCATTACCGAGAAAAATGATGTTTTAATATATGCAAATGAGCATCCAGGAGCAACGGGGGCGTTACCATTACACCTAGAGGCTCTGCTCTCTCTGAAACTGCCGCGCCCTCTCCATTTTGATTCACAGTTCCAGGCAGGTGTGGTGACCTTTTCACTACCTGGTTTTGTCAATTAAAATGCAGAGGATGCGGCAGTTGCGGAGAGAGCAGAGCCTCTAGGTGTCATGGTAACGCCCCCGTTGCTCCTAGAGGCTCATTTGCATACGTATTAAAACATCATTTTTCTCAGTACTGCGGTCACATATGAACATGGGACCAACACAGATGCCTTCAGCTGCCAAGCGCACATGTAACAGGTCAGCCAGTGTCATAGGTACAAAACTGCTGACAGATGCCCTTTAAAGGAGATGTCCAGGTTAAGAGCTGAAGTGGAGGGGGGCGTGGCCTGGCCGGCAATGTGAGGAGACGTGGCGGCTAGAGCTCCGGGCAGCGCCAAAAGAATCCTGCGACATCCTCCTACTGCAGCAGCCTAATTGCCCTATAGGACTCACCAGTGGTGTAGGCAAGTGGTTGCCCTCCTCGCTGTGGCACCATGACCCGCTCTAATAAGAAGGAGAAGGAGGGGAAGGACGGAGCAGGTCCGCTCCCCGGCAGGCAAAATGGCGCAGCCGCGCGGTCGACGGAAGTGGCAGCACGCCTGGAACAGTACGCTCGTATTCCACCATCCGGAGAGAGCAGGACCGGGGCCGGCTCCCCCGTCCAACAGGAGGCAAGTGGAAGCGAGGGATTGGCTGCAAGAGCCACTGCTGATGTGACTAGGCCCCAAGATGGCGGCAGCAGCATGGTGGGAGCGGAAGGCAAGGAGGAGGGGTCCTCAGCAGCACCTGGTGGAGGGCCTGTACCCTCTGTATCGGCATCACTATTAGGGGGCAACCAGGTATCTAACCCTACAACTAAAGATGTGTATGTGGCAGTTCAGCAATGCAGCTCAGCACTAATGGCCTTGAACACTCACATGGGGGCTCTGCAAGAGAATGTTTCTTTCATTAGACATGACATGAGGAAGATGAATGACCGGATCAAAGAGGTGGAGGACAGGGTAGGCTCCCTGGAGGATCAGGTGCCCCCTGTTAAAAGGGATCTGGGAAAAGTTATCCACAATGTCTCCCTTTTAATCAACAAAGTGGAAGATCTGGAGAATAGATCTCGCCGCAACAATCTCCGGCTGATTGGGTTTCCAGAAAGAGCTGAGGGATCTAATGCGGTACAATTTCTGTTAGAAATATACAGATAGAGGACGTAACTGTTACTCCCCATTGTGCACATTGTGGGTATGTGGTAGGGGGCTTTCGTAGTATCCTGGATGGCGTTTCTCTGCGGTTAAATGATGGCGGGTAGTGTGCAATTATTGACGTGGAATGTTAGGGGGCTGGGAGATGCTACTAAACGTCAGGCTGTGTTTTCGACTTTGCAAAAATATCAGCCTGCTATCCTCTGCCTCACTGAAACGCATCTTACCAAGGAGACTATTACACTTATACATAAACCGTGGTTCTCCCACGCCTATCATTCCACATTGTCCTCATACTCACGGGGGGTCAGCATTCTGGTCCACCGGGCTGTGCCATTTATCTGCCATTCAGTTAACGTGGATCCTGAGGGACGATTTGTATGCTTACTATGCTCTATATACCAGATGCGCTTATACTTAGTAGCCCTGTACATCCCTCCTCCTTATTCTAGCGTAGTTCTGAAAAGAGTGATGGAGATTATTGATAAAGGGCCAGGGGTTCCTGTCCTTATACTGGGTGACTTTAACAAATATTTACAGCCCTCTTTAGATAAATTTCAAGCCGATCCGACTATGGTTGCTGGGCTGCCCACCTCTCTTGCTGGAGTGTTGGATGAGTTGGAACTGCATGATTTATGGAGGGTCCGTTATCCAACAGTTCGGCAATATTCGTGTTTTTCGCGGTCCCATGATTCATTGTCGCGGATTGACCTGGCGGTGGGGTCCTTGGAGCTGTTGCCCATGGTCTCTATAATAGAATACTTACCGCGTAGTCTGTCGGACCATTCGCCGCTCCATATTGAACTACGGGCTGGGGGGCTTAATGTGTCTAAAATGATACCCCCCGTGGAAGCTTAATCCTTTTTGGCTTCAGCTGCTGGATGAGAGTGACCCCATGGATGAGCGCATTGGGGACTATTTTCGTACCAATGTTGGTTCCGCCCCTACTGGTGTGGTGTGGGACGCCATGAAGGCGTATGTTCGGGGATTGTATATTCAAAGGATAAAACGTTGTAAAACAGCCTCTAGGAGACTAACGGAGACCAAGAAGTCTGCACGTTGGAAGCTGCATATGTAGCGGACCCTAGTGATCAGGTTAAGAATAAGTGGGTGGAAGCGCAGGAGGGGTTGACGGCCCATTTGCTTCATGTTGCAGATAATAAACGCTTTTTCTTAAAGCAAAAATACTTTGAAGCTGGTGAAAGTTCAGGTAGCTTGTTAGCTAGGATAGTGCGCTCCCAAGAAGGTCCATCTAGAATTATATCTATCACCACTACAGAGGGGATTCAGACTGGAGATGACACGGTCATACTAGCTGAATTCTACTCCTTTTATAAGGACTTGTATACGTCCAGATTACGAAAGAGTATCTCGGACATTCAATCCTACTTGGCAAGTATCCGCCTTCCTACACTGGCGCCTGAAGTGGCGCAGGACCTGGATAGACCTATAGATTTGGAAGAACTGAGAGGAGCACTAAGTACCTTTCCTAACGAAAAAGCTCCAGGTTGCGATGGCCTTCCGGGAGAGTTCTTTAAACGTTATTCTGACTCTTTATTGCCCCAACTCCTAGACACAGTAAATGATGCCCTGCATGCAGGGATGCTACCATCTTCAATGAGGGAGGCGCATATTGTAGTCTTACCAAAACCAGGCAAGGATCCTACCCGTCCTGAATCATATCGGCCAATCTCACTGTTGACTACGGATATCAAAATCCTTGCCAAAGTCCTAGCCCTCCGGCTCAACAGGGTTATATCTGATGTCATTCACGAGGACCAATCTGGATTTATGCCAGATAAGAGCACGTCCATAAATCTCAGAAGGCTGTATCTGAACATGCAACGGAAGGTGGAGACAGGGGGGTGCCGAGCTTTAATCTCCCTGGATGCGGCCAAAGCTTTCGACAGTGTCGAGTGGCCGTATCTATGGGAGGTGATGAGGATAATGGGCTTTGGGCCATCCTTTATATCCTGGGTACAGTTGCTATATACAGACCCGGTGGCCAGAATTAGGGCGAACGGGGGACTGTCCGAGCAGATTAAGTTACAACGCAGCACTAGGCAGGGGTGCCCACTCTCACCCTTACTATTTGCCATAGCAATAGAGCCCCTGGCCTGTTTGTTGAGAGATGCGACTGATTGGAGGGGGTTTCCGTTGGGCTCCAAAGAGGAGAGGCTTTCGTTATATGCAGACGAGATGCTGCTGTATGTTGGAGATCTGGCTGGATCTATTGATCCCATTATGAAACACATTAAGGACTTTGGTCTCAGGTCTGGCCTCTTAATCAATTGGGACAAATCGGTCATCCTGCCACTGGACCCAGTGCCGTCCCAGCTAGATCTCTCCACAATTCCCTTACAGATGGGCCAGAGCTTCAAGTATCTAGGCCTAGTAGTAACGCCAGCAGTCGGGGAATATATTAAAATCAACCTAGAACCCCTGCTTGCTACGATGGTGAATAAGGTTAACGCTTGGTGTAAGCTCCCACTATCCATTGTGGGTAGGTGTAACCTTATTAAAATGATCTTGATGCCACAATTATTATATATATTGCACAACGCTCCTATTTGGGTCCCACAACGCTATTTTTATAAAATTCAAGGGTTGTTTCGATCCTTGATTTGGAAAAAGAAACAGCCTAGGATTAAATTGGAGACGTTGCAAATGTCCAAGGAGGAGGGGGGTCTTGCCCTGCCTAACCCGTGGCTATATTTTCTGGCTGCTCAGCTGCAGCACTTAAAAGGATGGGGACAGGGTCAGACTCTGGGCTCCGCAGCTAGGATAGTTAATCAGACTGTGCGGCAGAAGATCCCTGGGACGGTGCTGGAGTTAGGAGGTGTGGGCTCTGGTGGAGAAAGGGGTCTCACAATTCCATTAATTATTAAAGTGTGGACTAAGGCTAAGGACATTATAGGGGTGGCGGGGCATAATTCTCTTACTCCGTTATGGAGAAATCCGTGTCTGCCAGAATTTTTTAGACTGGAGGGTTTTTCACCATGGGAGGACAGAGGTGTAGTATTTCTCCATCAGATTCAGGTAGGGGGAGATATTAAATCCTTTGCACAACTACAATCTGAGTTTGCTGTTCCGCATAGGGCCTTCTATCAATACCTTCAGATCAGGCATGCCTTCCAATCGCAGTTTAAGGAGGGGCTGTCGGTGGCTGCTCTCCCACCAGCACTTGAGCATCTTCTGAAACGGGGTGGTACGCGAGGCCTTATATCATCGCTACACCGCTACTTGCTGGAGAAATCCACGCCCCAAGTGCCATTGCCGGTGAAAGGCAGGTGGGAAAGGGATGTGGGGGAGTTATCGCCTAACCAGTGGGAGGAAATACTTACCCTGACACCTCGGCTTACGGTGTGCGAAGCTCAAAGAGTGTCTCAACTTTTCCTTATACATAGAGTCTACAGGACCCCGTTATTTCTTCATAAAATAGGCATTAGATTGGATTCCAAATGCCCCCGATGTGGAAGGGAGGAAGCATCATTAATGCATATGTTCTGGGATTGCACTGCCATTGTTAAATTTTGGGGTGAGGTGCTAGGAGTGATTACGGCAGCTTCTCGGATACACCTACCTAGGGATCCCAAAACGTGTATTTTAGGCCTGCTTAATCAGGAAGGAGAAGTTAAGGGAATTCCCATAATGATAGGGAGGATGTTGTTTCAGGCCAGAATTCTAGTTGCGAAATATTGGATACAGCCGACCGTACCCTCGAAAAATGAATATGTTCAGAGAATGAATACTATCCTGCGTTATGAGAGGGGGGTATACCTGAAAAGGAGATGTTCCTCTAAGTTCATGAAGATTTGGCAGGGCTGGCTGGAGGCTCCAGGCTTAGCCTCACAGGCGTTACACAGAGACTGCCTGCGGGATCAGTTGATTGGGGGCGGACCTCGTAACGGGATCTATTTTACGGGGTCTTCACTTGTAGTGTTGCCTGATTGATGTCTTAGGATCTAGTTGGCCAATGGATATTATGGGAGGTGGAGAGAACTCTATTCTCATGATATTTATAAATACTGATATTATAGATCTGGGATTGCGGACGGAAGCATTGATTGCAGCTACTCCAGTCTGTAGCCTATTCATAAACCTGATAGATGTGCATGGTTCTGTCTCACTTTTGTCCTCTATCTGCCAGTTATATATTTGGTATTCGGGAAGGGGGGTGGTGGGGTGGTTGGGGGGGGGGGGAAGGGATAGGGTGGGTGGGTTTGTTGGGTACTTTATAAGTAAAATAAAATAAAAACTTGTACACGTCTCTGATAAGCAAGAATCTTGACATTTATTATCTGTATACGACTCTTGTAATGCACTTTATGTGGAAATATAGTATGTTGCAGACTGTTATTATACACATTTGTTGTACATTATATTTTTATGTCAATAAAAATTATCTCTGATTTAAAAAAAGAGCTGAAGTGGAGCATCACAGCATTTCCTCGCTCCAATGCTTCCCCTTTGCCTTGTGCTGCATTGCGCAGGGCAAGGTCCATTAACTGCCGGTAACTACAAGGTGTCTTTTCACTATGCTAGACGGAAACATTAATCTAATATATAAAGCTGAGTGTATGTGTGTGTGTGTATGTGTATGTCCACTAAAGGAATCCGCACCGTCACAGCTACAATCACGAAATTTGGCACATAGGTACATCAGGTGTCCGGAAAGGTTTTAGAACGGGTCTCAGCTCTCCAGGACGTACCATTCCTGAGATATTCCAAAAAAATGCATTAGCCAATAGAAGCCTGGTCACATGGCCCTTATCAGTCAATAGAAGCTCACAGGCAGTCTCCACATACACAGCAGGTTTCCATAACAACCTAGCCAGTTCACTGCTGTAGGTCTTCTTTAAAGGGGCAGAGTCCTGTGGATGACACTGTTAAAGGGGTATTCCGGTTACCATAACTATAACTTATGTTTTAGACTAACTCATCATCAATCATTACCTCATATAATGTAAATTTCATATATTTACCGTTCAGTAGTAATAAAAGATGTTTTCTTCCACTGCTACCCACTTTCCTCCTAAATTACAATGGCATCGACCTGTAATTAAGCCCACCCCCAAAAGAAGGACTCAAAAGCCCCACCTTGGTCCCACTAAGTCACGCCCCTTCCACTCCGCATCTGACTGGGATTGAAAAACTATAGGTAAAAATCACCTTCTGTCAGCTGCAGGGGTGGGGGGAGGGTGACTATCTCCCTGCAGCTCATGCTCAGACTGCACAGTGCTGCTGCTGAGAGTGAGCTCTTCAAAAGGACATCCCTGTGTCCATCCAGGCCCTGTGCATCACAGAGGACAGGGAGTCTGAAAGCCATACTGTCCGGCCTAAAACCGGACCTCTGACCACCCTAGGGGCAGGCTGATGTTAGGGTGGCCAGATGTCCGGCTTTAGGCTGGACAGTCCAGTTTTATGGCTACCTGTTCTCCGTCCAGGCAGTCCGCAAGGATGTCCACTCTTTCAGTAGCTCATGCTCAGACAGATTCTCCTCCGTGTCTTCATAGAGCCAGGTGGCGTGGCCTCATGTTTAGTGGTGTGGCTTCATGGCGACCGGAGGTGCTGCTTCACGTTTGGGGGAATGGCCGGTGAGGTCCGGCTTTCTGGGGTGAAGACAGCGGCCACCCTAGCTGCTGTGGAGATCACAGTTAAAGGGGTGGGCTGCTGTGGAGGTCACTGTTGAAGGGGCGGGCACTGTAGATAGGTCACTCTCGATATCTTTTAACGACACACACACAAACATTAAATGAAATAGATTAAATATACCCGGGCAAAGCCAGGTCCTTCGACTAGTGTTTGATAAATTCTACCCCTTGTGTTTTAAGAACTTTGTCTAAGCAGAGGAGCTTCTGGCTGCTGACCAGACCACACATACATGTTGGACTTCAAAATGATGGGCCAATAGGTTTATATATATGTTCATACCCACCTTTTGTTTTTCAATGTCTTTTGTCTCCAGAATAGAATGTATTTCTAATTAATATATCCTTGCATTCTGGTGAGCAGGCCCTACAAGGCTTTGTGTCTGGTTTATCTCAGTGAATTTCATGGCAACAGATTTGCTTTAAAGCTGCAGAAGCTCTATAGAGAGCAAAGTGCCCCCTTCACTGTTGCCTGTGCCTGGAATTACAGCTCACTGCAACTACACTACAAAATCTATGGTGTTGTGTCTGGCCACTTTAATGGTGCGAGTAGGAAGAAACCATGGTTCTGGAGAAAGGAAAGTTTCTACACAAACATAGAAGAGGATTCTTTACAGTAAGAGCAGTGAGACTATGGAACTCTCTCCCTGAGGAGGTGGTGATGGTAAGTTCACTATAAGAGATCAGGAGGGGCCTGGATGTATTTCTGGAGGGTAATAATATTACAGGTTATAGTTACTAGAGAGGGGTCGTTGATCCAGAGAGTTATTCTGATGCCTGATTGGAGTCGGGAAGGAATTTTTTCCCCTAAAGTGCGGAAAATTGTCTTCTACCTCACAGGTTTTTTTTGCCTTCTTCTGGATCAACTTGCAGGATAACAGGAGAACTGGATGGACAGAGGGCTTTTTTCAACCTTATAAACTATGTTGCTATGTTACTCATGTAAACTGGAATAAAGCTATTTTGTAAAAAGTTTTTCGGTCATCAGAAAATGACCTATTGTTTAAATCACTTTTTTACATTTAACAAAAACGATTAGTAATTTTCCATATCAATATCTATATTTAAACAAAAAACATAAAATCCTTTGGTTTTTGCAGTGGCCACTAAGAATAATAATTGGTGCCACTTCTTGGTCTGCACTGCAGTTATCTGCTTATCTATCTGCAGAGGTGATATATTACAGGCAGGATTAGAATGACAGATAAGACAGGATACACCATTCACAATAGGTGATTGTCAGATCTTATCTATTCCTTCCTTGTACAATGACCTCTGCACAGGTCACAGAGCATGCCCATAAAACTCTCCTATAGAAGTCAATGAGGCCCCCATTGTGTTGATGGACCATGTGGCTGCCGAAAAGCAGTTTTCAAAATTTTTTCTAAATGCTGTCAAAAACAGCTCAGCCAAAATGGCCGCCCCCATGATCATGTCCAGGAAAAAGAATAAATAAATCTGCATAAGAGATGTGTCTCTGTCTGGTTTTGACAGGCAGAAAAAACATTTGGTGACACATTTCCTTTAACTGTAGTAGAAAAAAATCAGGATCTGGTCGTGCTGTATGATGTTCTTTCCCTGAGGTTGCTCGTTCTGTTTCATGGCATTTTGTATTCATACTGTTAAAGAACTTCATCTTCCCAAGAGGCCCATAGAGAATCCGGAGGTCTCAAAAAAGCTTTCATGGGGTCATTTGGCTAGAGAGCCATTGAATGAATAGCCCTGGTCAGAGCATCAATTATTCAAGATTCTTCAATGTTATTTACTGAAAACCTCTCGAATGTTGGCAACTGAACAAGATTATAGGAAATCTTATTATGAATTCATGTTTATGGGAGAAATGACGCAGGATGTACAATTACAAACTCAGAGAAGATATTTCAGTCTGGTCGCCGGCTGAGCTGAGAAAATCTGACTCCATTCAGTAAAATATTAATAGGATGGCGTTTAAAGGGAATTTTATATGCACAGTATGTATGGTCTAGCCTCAGGATAGGTCATCAATATCTGATCTGCGGGGTTCCGTCTCCCGGCATCCCAGACATAGAACTGTTTGAAGAGGTTATGTCATTCCGGTGAGCACTGTGGCCTCTCCCTAGGCCAGTTTCATTGGTCACATGGACCAGGCACAGCTCAGTCCATTTCAAATGAATGGGCCTGGGTTGAAATAGCAAGTACAGCTGCTATACAACATACTACTTGCCTGGCACACTCACTGGAATGCCTCGGCATCTTCAAACAGTTGATGCTGATTCTTCTCTGCAGATCCTCTGAAGCTCTGTCAGGTTGGATGCGGACCATCAGTGGACAGCCATATTCAGGTCTCGCTAGAGAAGTTTGATTGAGTTCAGGGTTCTGTCTGGGCCACTCAAGGACATTCACAGAGTTGTCCTTAAGCCTCTCCTGCGTTGTCTTGGCTGTGTGCTCAGGGTCATTGTCTTGTTGGAAGGTGAATCTTCGGCCCATTCTGAGTTTCATAACACTCTGTATCAGGTTTTCATTAGGAATATCTCTGTACTTTGATCCATTAATCTTTCCGTCAACTCTGACCAGTTTTCCTGACTCCATAGCAAGATGCTGCCACCACCATGATTCAATGTAAGGATGGTAATGGGCAAGTAATGAGCATTGCTGGGTTTCCTCCAGACTGGACACTTAAAATTGGGGCAAAAATGTTCAATCTTGATTTCATCGGACCAGTCTCACAGTCTGAGAGTCCAAGCTGGTTTTCATGTGTCTTTTACTGACCACCTTACCATAAAGCCTAGATTGGTGGAGCGCTACAGTAAGGGTTGTCCTTCGGGAGGTTTCTCTGATCTGCACACAGGATCTTTGGAGCTCAGGCAGAGTGAACATTGAGGTTCTTGGTTACCTCACTTGCTAAGGTCCTTCCATCCAATGGCATACAGTAGTTTGGTGGGGCAGCCAGACATTGAGTCCTGTTGTTCCAAACTTCTTCCATTTAAGAATTATGGAGGTCACTGTGCTCTTAACAGCAGACTAATTTGTACCCTTCTTCAGATTTTTGCTTCAATTCAATTGAGTCTCTGAGCTGTACAGTAAGTTCTTTCCTCTTCATGGCTTGGTTTTTGCTCTGATATACATTGTAAGCTGTGAGACCTTATTTAGACAAGGCTGTGTCTTTCCAAATGTTGTCCAATCAACTGAGTGTACCACAGTTGGACTCCAATCAAGGTGTAGAAACATCTCAAAGATAATCAAGAGAAATGGGAGGCCACCAAAGCTAAATTTCAAGTGACATAGCTGTCTAAATACATAAGTCCATGCAAAAGTTTAGTTTTTCCCTTTTGATAAATTTGCAGAAATGTTTGCAATTCTGTTTTCACTTTGTCATTATGTGGTATTGAGTACAGAATGCCGGTGGAAAACTTGACAAGACCACAACACAACTAAATGTGAAAAAAAGCGAAATGGTAATTTTGATTATGCACAATAATAATATTTAGAATGTCAAAATATTAAATAGTAGTACAAGTCCAAAAGCTAAAAAGTAAAATAAAAAATAGCAAAAAGTTAACATTAAAACAGTAAGAAATTCATAGCCTCCACCAGTGCAGGGCAGCTATAGGTTAAGCAAAATCATAATCAGGGAAAACCAAAGCCAAGACAGGTAGAGTATCTGCAACATGATAACTGTCCCAGTCAGGGCAGGCAGAGTGGGTCAGAATCCAAGAAATGGGCAGAAAGTTGGTACATGGGTAGACAATGAATATAGCACAGCTTTGCAGAATATTAGCAAGCTAAGAATCTAATGCTCAGGCACCCTTCACCAGAGGAAGGTGCCTTAAGTACCCCAAGGTTTCCTGCCATAGTTTAAGATGCACTAGCATTGGTTCTTTAAAGGGAACCTGTCATCTCCGAAACACCCCCTGAACTAGAGTAAGCGTGTATAGTGTAAGTGATGCTGAATCCGAATATGTAATTTTTATCTTCATACTCACTTCCATTCTGACGCTGTGCTCCCACAAACCAGCAGTAAAATGCATTGAGAGGACTCTTCTTTGAGTCCTCTCCATTATGTGAGTGAGCACTGGAGTCCACTGAGTGCATTGTACTGCAGGTTTGTGGGAGCACAGCGTCAGGATAGAAGTGAGTATGAAGATAAAAATGACATACACAGACTCGACATCACTTACACTATACACCGCTTACTGTAGTTTAGAGGGTGTTTCAGAGCTGACTGATTCCCTTTAAGGGCGTGTCCTATGAGCAGAGAAAGAGAGGTCTTGCCAGCTAGTATGCAAAGCCTGTATGATGGAATAGAGTAACCCCAGCATGATGCAGAAACCTGGAGCAACGTGCCACCCACCAGGGCCTTATCGTGTCCCAGGTTTAGTGGGAATGCCAAGTGGTGTGGTGCGTCCTATATTTCCCACAGTGCTCCTAACTGGAAACAGTGGGACCCGAGGCTTAGGCTCTGAAGCAAATAAAGAGGGGAATAGTAATGGTGGAGAATAAATGAAGTCCGCACCTTGGTTAAACCTGAACAGCAGCTTTACTTGGATAAACTTAATTCCAGACAATATTCAAGCTTTTCTTACATTTGGGCTTTCTCTTGGTCCCAGCAGGCTTTGGCATAAACTGGCAGCCAAACTTGATAACTCTGCTTTCTCTTTTTCTCTGCTGGGCTGACCGTCTTGCTTAATAACTCTGCTTTCTTTCTCTCTGCAGTGCTAAACTCTGCTTGGGTATAGTTGCTGGGCTTTTGATCGGTTCTGGTATCCTTGGATTGGGGTGCTTTGGGCTGTTATCCCTCCTCCTGAAACTCAGTAAAATAAATTAGCATGGAGTTCTGGTGCTCTACAAGCTACTTCCCTTTTGTGGCTCCTGCTCCAGCCGAAGAGCACTTTCATCTGGCTGCTATATTTTCTGGCAACTGAAGAACACTTTCCTCTGGTTGCTATATCTTCCATACATCTGATTCCATGGCAATCATATCTTAGCCTACACTGGTTGTTATAGGCATGTCTGGGTGTGTCCGTGGCCAGGCTTACACTTCACTGTCTTGACTAGACTAGAACTGTTGCCCCTCCCTTCTGGTAGGAAGCAGGCCTGGCCCATTTCTGCCCAAAGGGAGACAAATGGAATGGTGAGTTCCATTCTATCTAAGTATCTGTCTCTCTCTGCCATATACGCTGCCACCTGCTGGTGAACCAGGTATATTACATGAACAAAACAGTTACATAACAAGATTATGAATGCACAGTGTAAAGGACCTGGAAATAAATACAAGAATGGCATAGATGTTAGTAATAACAGTAGCATGGTGAAAGAATAGTAACACCACTCCGGGGTGGCTGCAGAATGCTACTCTAAGGGCTCGTTCACATCACCGTTAGGGATTCCGTTCTCCTTCTCCGTTATAGGAGAGGGAGAACGGAAAGGACGGATTCGGGACATAACTGAGCCCAACGGAGCCTAAGGGACCCCATAGACTATAATGGGGTCCGTTAGGTCCCGCTCAGAAGATGATTTTTGAAGCGGAGACAAAAGTTGTGCACGCAGGACTTTTGTCTCCGCTTCAAAAATCATCTTCTGAGCGGAAACCTAACAGACCCATTATAGTCTATGGGGTCCCTTAGGCTCCGTTGGGCTCAGTTATTTCCCGAATCCGTCCTTTCTGTTCTCCTGCTCCTATAACGGAGAAGGAGAACGGAATCCCTAACGGTGATGTGAACGAGCCCTAACACAACACATTCTGCTCATCTAGTCCCAATCTATACAGTAAACCTGGCAACTGAGCTGTAGAAAATGTGCTGCTATAGTGGTCAGTTTAACAACTTGTATACATCAATTTTTAAGTGGATAGTCAAAAGCAAAGCTTTTTTTTTCCATTTTGGGTAAAGAACTTAGGAAGATTTTTGGGAGTGAAAGTAAATATAAAGAGAAAAAACTTTGTAAAACTATGACAATACTAACAATGAACATATCCCTCTTTGTCCCGGCACTGCATCACCTTTCTGGAATAATTTCATAAATTAGACCAAAAATGTGACTCAACCCTCATCAATAAACACGACTGTATTCATCAATTTAACATGAATGCATATCAGTATTTTTGGAATTCTTTGCCATCGAATGTCACTTTTCAGATGTAATTTGTGGATGACTTTGCCTGAGGGAATATTTCATAGCATGAGAAATGTCAGGCTGCAAACAGAATATTATTTTACTACGTGAATTTTCATGTGAGTGATACCACCGACACCCTGCATCCCTAGATACTTCTGTTACAATGTTAAAAAATTTTCAATTTCAAAATAATGCTAATTTTTAAAAAAAATGTATCTAAAATATTCTATAAATTCTGTGGACCATTAAACCAGCAATTTTATTTAAATTTTAAGGAAAAAAAAAAAAAAAAAACCTCGGTCTCTCAGGATTTAAGATTGCAGCTTGTGTTGGGAAAATTCGAGAACAGATGGTGCTTACATTTGAATATAGAAATCTTTATCCAAATGGCTTTAAGCAAAGTTCTACTGTGCATCCAGTGTTTTACAAGTGACTTTTGTGGATTTTATTTTAATGCTAAATGGAATTACAGGCTTAGCTATTCTGCCTATGAGAAACGGCTCCAGGGAGCAGATAATTCTTCTGTAACCTCGACTTGTTTAGATTTAGTTGCTATAAACGCTTTAAAATCTCCCCCAAAAGACCAAAAACAGCGAATAAACGCTACATTTGGTTGGGCAACATGCGGAAATATTAAATACAACTTTAGTTTATGATAAAAATCTATTTGTAACCACAATAAATTAGCAAATATAATGTAAATTTTTATTTTGCTCATACTGTTCCTTTGAGGTACGATTTTTAAGGGTGTCCATCCATGCTTGTCAGCTTTTAAACTGCATCCACCACATCAGTCGGTCTCCACAGGTACGGCTCCTGGCCTTGGCAGCAAACAGCTAATTTTGTAGGGAACTCTGATGAGCAGGTTGATAATGTATGTATTAGCATGGAGAACCTTTACTTGAGATGCTGGATGAAGTTCTGAGTCATCTTTTTGTGAATTCACAATCATCACGAATGGACTTGTCTACATTGAGGAGGTAAGTCTTGTCTAGCAGGTCTTCCTATCCTGGGTAGACCTGCAAAGAGAAGCTTCATTACCTCCACCCCAGCCTCGGCTGCATCCCTCGGCTCTGTCAGCATCCTCTTTGAAGCTGCTGAAGCTAATGACTGGCTGCAGCAGAGACCCACCACCTTATGACCAATTGTCACAAGTGGGGCAGGTCTCGGCTGTTGTCAGTCATTGGCTGCAGCAGTGTCAAACCAGATACTGACAGCGAGGGACCCGAGTGAGGTAGCTGAGATCAACAAGCTGCAAACCAGTGCTGGGGAGCAAGTAAGAATGCTTCATTTTTCAGGTTTGACCAGAACGGGGGGTCTGCCAAAAGGTCATGAAACCAGTTCAACACACCATAACACAAGCAGAACAATGTATCCATATAGATACATATAGGATAGATATCTCATGACGGAGTATCACAAACTCGTTTTTCAAAATGTTGGTTGTCTCATGACATGTCCAGCCAAGAGGAATGTATGGAAGGACACAAGTGTAGTATTTTCCTGCATCTGTAGGGGATGCAGCAAGAGACATCCAGGAGTTCAGACTCACATGGTCAGACAGAAGTGAGGTGGCATGCAGAGGCTGATTGACTGACAGAGTTGTCAATTAACTACAATAAGTATTATAAAGTTTTGTGCCCTAGTTACTGCAGAAGCTCATGACACATGCCTTAGCTGCTGCAGAGCATTATAATACATAGCTCAGCTGTTGAGAACATCATAATAAACATCTGAGCTGCTGCAGAACATCATGATATTGAAGTTACACAGTCCAGTCCCATTATTATGACCACCAGCTCGGAGTCACTCAATAAGGTCCTGGTAGGTTGTTACAGGTATCTGGAGCAATGCTGACTGAAGTACCTTCCACAGCTGCTGGAGGTGGCGTGGGGGAGGACCCATAGAGTGAACCCGACAATGGATGTGGTCCCACAGATGCTGAATTGGGTTCAAGTCTGAGGAATTAGGGGGCCAGGGTAGAACTTGGAAGTCTTGGTCATGCTCTTCAACCAATGTCAGACATTTCTAGGCATGTGATACATCACATCGTCTTGCTGGAAGATCCCATCCTCCCCTAGGAAGACAATCAGCATGTATGGGTGTATGTGTAGGTGATCTGCAATGATGGATTCATACCCATATTGGTTGAGAGTGCCTTCCACATGGATGAGTGGCTCAGAGCATGGCACAAAAACCTTCCCCAGACCATAATGCTGCCACCACCAGCTTGTGTTCTTCCAGCAATGGTTCCTGGGTATGTGTTCTCTGATGTTTCTTGCCTGACACACCAATGTCCATCTGTTCTATGGAGATGAAAACATTACTCATCATAGAGGGCAATCAGAGGAGGTCCAATTCTGATACTTCCATGAAAATTGAAGCTTTTTCTGGCAATACAACTTATTTTTCAGAGGGGCAGTGGCCATCCGTCTGCTTTGGAGCCCTATACACAGTAGGATTTGCTGAACTGTTGTGTTAGACATGTGTCTGTTAGCCGCCTGTGTCATTTTGGTGGTGATCTGCTCCATTGTAGTGTGTTGGTCACCCTCACACACCTTCATAGCTGACATTCACCTCTCACATCAATTTGATGTGGTTTTCCGCAGTTCCCAAATAGTTTATTCACAATGGTGCCATTTGTCCACTCACTATACACTCACCACAGCATCAAGAGAACAGTTCACAAACTGCACCGTTTCAGAAATACCGCCACCCTTGGCCTGAAAGCCAATAATCATCACTTTCTGCAACTGTGATAAATCGCCCCTTTTACCCATGACAGCAACAGGGGATATGTGTGCAGACAGTCTTCAGCCCAGCCCTAAATCTACTCGCTGTCGACATTGAAAATAGGAAGTTGTCAGAATAATGGGACTCAACTATATATAATACACTCCTCAACTACTGCAGACCTTCTTTATGAAATGCATGAATGTGTTTCCAATCAATGAATGGTATACAAGAATCTACCACATGTTCATCAAGAGGTTCTTCAGCAGCTGAGGCATGTATTATATGTAAGAAATAATGGACTCTATGGTGTATTAAAACATCATTTGTGTTCTTACAGTCAGGGGCGTAACTACCATAGTAGTAGACCATGAGACTGCTTTAGGGCCCTGGGCAAGAGGGGGCCCAGTCTTAGTTGGGATTATCTCCTCTTCTACTGGAGGTAAAAACTTGGTCAGGACTTTACCCTCTAAAGCAGGGGTGACCAACCTACGGCTCTCTGGCTGCTGTAAAACTACAACTCCCACCATGCCTTGCTGTAGGCTGATAGCTGTAAGCAGTGTGGGCATCCTGGGAGTTGTAGTTTTGCAACAGCTGGAGAGCCTCAGGTTGGCCATCCCTGCTCTAAAGGAACAAATTTTAGCAAATGAGGCAACAGAATAAATGGCCTAAGGGTCATTGAAAGTGTTTTGGCAGAAACCCTTCTGTCCTGTGTGGGGGCCTGGTTTGAACCTTGCTATGGGGCCCTTACTTTTCTATATATGCCACACTTTACAGTCCTGTATTACACCATTCTCCAGTCTCACTTGAAAGCTAGCACTCATTCATTTTCACAGTGATAATGTTGCTTAGCAGAGACATAGCAAAGTAGAGACTGATGGGATATCAGACGGATACGATTTATTTGTAGGGATAGTGTTCAAGATTAAAACAGATCTGTCGGTGGCACAACAAAAGCCAATGCTGGCATCGCACTCTCCCGGCACTCACTGCGTATGACACAGAGAATACTGAAGCTGCTTACAGGCACTTACAGAATCTGCCTCTACTTTCAACTTCTATAAGTGATATAAAGCTGCAGCTGCTACACGCTCACTCCCCTGTTCCCAGAGTACACAGCACAACCGCTCAGTGATGGATCTAAAGCAGCCATTGATGTCAGACCAGTGCGATTGCCGATGGATACCCAAGACGCTAACGAGTGACACGGTTCAGTGTTGGTAAATGGTAGCTGAAGTTCTTGTCGTATGTCAAGGCTCATTAATCTGAAAACATGGACACAGCAGAATTTCCGATTTCCATTGAAATGTATTTTCGACAGGTTCCATTTTATCCAATCAGCCGTTGTTACGGAACATTTCTTTTTCTTTAGCTAAGAAAGAAAGACTAAAAAAAAACAAAAACGAGAAACAAAGAAATAAAAAGATGGCGGTTTCCAAGGCAGGTTCGTCAGAAAGCAAGTGCGCTTTCTCTAGTCCCATTTTTCATGAAGTAGTCCCATGAACTGGGTGCTCTGGGTGCAGGGTCTTCTGCAAATTTATATAAAAATGACTGATTTCTGGTTCTTTTGGGGATGGGCTTAAAGGATAGGTCATCAATATCAGATCGGCAAGGGTCCGACACCCGACACCCCCTCTGATCAGCTGTATGAGGAGACGACATGTACAGTGTGGACATCTCCCTTCTCTCTGCCTGTCCACTAATGCCGACAGCAGCAGCAGACAGGAAGAGAGAAGGGAGACGGCACTTGCGCACTGCGCAACATCTCCTCGTACCTCATCTCTCTTAGCCTATGGGAATTTAGAAGTAGCTCATGAAAGGCAACAACGGTTTTACAACCGTGCTGCCTGACTCCAATAATTTTTCTGTGGGCAGAGGGTGCTAGTACTAGTACCGGTACACAAAAACAAGCTGCAAGCCATGTGGACAGGTCCGTTTACCACTAACAAGAAATGCGGGAGCACTGACTACACAGTGGCCCTGGATCGAGCAGGTATTCGTGAACGGACCATGTCAACAGGCTAAAAACATATGAGGAAAGGGAGGTCACCAGCTTGGTAGTTTGTTTCACCCTTTTAAATGACTCTGACGTGGACCAGATACCTCACCTGTTGGTGGACTTCAAAAGAGAATTGGGGTTAATGGATGTCCCTTTGGGGGAGCAGCTTAGTCTAGCACAGAAGCAGCAGTTAAAAGACCTGCTCAGAACATATGGACCGTTGTTCACGAGTTGGCCTTGTCAAACACCTCTGGTCCTGCATCATGCCAACACAGGTGCAGCCACTCCGCTCAGACAATCCGCCTACCAGGGGTGACACCTCCAGTGTCAGCAAAGATGAGGTCTGAGGTGGACGACATGCTGACTATGGGGGTAATAGTTGCTTCCCCTAGCCCTTGGGCGATCAGTGTGATGTTGGTGCCCAAGAAAGACAGGAGTACTCGCTTCTGTTTGGAGTATAGATGACTCAATAAGGTCACCATTACGGACGTCTACCCCATGCCTCGGGTGGATGAACTACTGGACAGATTAGAGGGTCCCATTTCATATCCGCCCCCTGAGCAAGGGATGAAGAGGCTCAGGAGACGTCCACGTTCATCACTCCTTTTGGCCTGTATGAGTTTACCAGCATGCCATTTGGGATGGAAAATGCCTTGGCAATCTTCCAAAGAATGGTGAATCATCCGCTAGAGGGATGTCAGGGGTATTCCCAAGCCTACCTCGATGATATCACTATATTCAGTGACACCTGGGAAGAGCATGTCCAGGTGCTACAGCGGCTAGCCAATTCCCAGGTGGGGATGGCCGAGGTGCTATACCTGGGACATCGGGTGGGAAGTGGGAGCATTCATTCAGAACCTGCAAAAGTGGAAGCCATTACCCAATATCCATGCCGAATCAACCAAAAACAGGTCCTCTCATTCTTAGGCCCTGTAGGTTATTATCGGAAGTTTATCTCCAATTGCAGCACAGTAGCAAAGCACCTCACTGACCTCACCACCAAAAAATATGCCCGCAATCTTACCTAGACCCCAGAATATGAGTCCAGGCAGATGACCCCAACAGACCGTGGCAGTATGCAGTGGAGATGAAGACAGGGAGTCCCTCCAAGTCCCTTACACAAATGGCCAGATGCATGCTGAGTTGCCTGCCTAGTGACAGCCGTATAATCACCATTTAGCAGAGGTATGGCTACTGTCTTTCCACCACATTACACACTCATTACTGGGAGAAAATGGGGGAGTTTTTTTTACACCTGCTGAGAGGGATGATAAACTGAACCACTATAGAGACATCCTATGTAGTCAGTTGGTTGCTGCATATGTGCTCCATCTCCCATCCTCACGAAGGTTTGCACTCACGCTCCACTGCCATGACTGCTGTAGGGGGGGACAGGAGCAGCACCAGCTCCATCAGCAGTAACTTGAGTCTCCAGTATCTGATGAGCACATTTCTTCACTCACCTACTGAATAAACCAGTCAGCAGCAGTAGGACATAGAGTGGACTTATCATGCATGTTGGTAACTGCTTTCCATGGATTTAATAGAGGCCATTTTGGCACCAAAAATAATAAAATGGCAGAGTGGACCCAGAATGCATATGGAACCTGCACTCCCTGAATTTTATAATAGCCATTGAGACACATAACAAGTAGCATTTAGTGTTAGGTTCCCATCTTACAGAGATCGCCTTGACGTTTGGCAGACGGGCCCAAATTATTTTGTACAAAATGCATTTGCCAAGAATCTCAAATTTACTAAATAAGCGTAGTACTAGCACCAGAATACTTTCTATTACTATGGCTTTATTTGGCTTGCAGAGTGCTGTTGCATTGTATATATTTTTTCCTTGGCATTTTAAACGTTGGTCTTAATATCCCCTATAGTTGGCAGCGGATGCCCCCGATTTTGGCAGATCCTCCATCTTAATTATATTTTGATACCCACAAAAAAAAAAGATTTCTGTGAAAATGGGGAAAGAAAATGAAAGTATTTGCTTGCAGGTAGCAGATTTTGAGGTGCACCTGCTCTTCTGATAGCAGCACAGTTACGTGTCCTGTCTTCTCTCTCCCTGTCTTTCCATTCACTCTCCCTGGCAATAAGATTGATTGATTGATTTCTGATTGTCCCTGATTTGTTTTTCACTCTTCCTGACTTCCTAAGATGGTTTTCCTGGCAGACATCATCACACCCAACCACCCTTATTCACAGACCAGTACAGAATGGCTTTCTGCTTGCTGTGTTAGGACACCTCCCTGCCTGTTGCAGCACTGATTGGCTCATTCAGGCTGTCTGTCAACCTGGGAGCCAATCAGCGCAAGCCCCCACCTCCTTCCTTTCAGGGTCATGTGAGGATCCTTCTTCCACCCTAATGCTTTTTTTCTGGCCGACATGTGCACTAAAAAGGCTCTATGTGCCACTTTAGTGGATTTGTCCGAAATTAACCCAGAAAGATTCGAGTTCGTCTGTCGTACTAAAAATATCAAAGTTCAGTCAGAACTCAGTTCGGTCATCCTTAATCTGAAGCAAATTTTTGAATTAGAACTCAAAATCAGAAATGTCAATAAACATAATAAAAAAAAAAGATTCCACTTCATTCAATTCATCGTGTTTTAGTAGATGCCCATGTATACTAATATTTAATATTTATATATTTCATAATTACATACTAATATTTTAGTGCACACATTATTCTGCTCCCTACTGGTAGGGTCAAGCCAAAAATGTTGCAGATTGACATGTGGTCATGACCTATGGAACTTCAGGGGTTTTCGGCATGGGGCACTGTTCCCAGTCGTTAACTTGCAAACATCTGTGCTTCCAGTTTTCTAATTTCTCTGGAACAAAAGCTAAAAAGAACTATGTTTTTTGACTGTTCAGCCGAAAGGGCATCGGTGACATTTCTGTATAATGTTTCCATATTTTTTTTCTTTATTTATTCAGTGCTTTTGTCCCTGAACTCTGCAAAGAAAACTTCTCACGCTGTCTGTATCCAAAATATTAGTAGCTTAATAGATGGAGTAATTTACATGCATGCAACTTTTTTTTTTTTTCCTCCTAATAACAAAGCCTACCTGGGGAAAAGCTTGCACCATCTGTGTAACCGCAGTATGAAATCATGCATATTGAACACTTGACAAAGGAGCATTATGTTGGAAATTAATAATACAATAAAAGACTAAAGGGGTTTAACTTTAAAAATAAAAAGTGTATAAAATGCTATTTACCGGTAAATAATATTAAATCCCCTTTTCGGTCATTTATGTTTTATTAATACTGTTTATGCATTTTTTTTAAATCTAGGAGGTGGGGGATCCATCAGTGGACAGGAGAAAACAATCTTAGTCACTAATGCGTGCTTGAACAGTAATGGAAATGCCATTGCAGATGCCATTAAAAAATGTCAAAAATTATTTTAAAAATATTGTAAAAAGTAATAATTTGGACCAATAATTTGGTGCAAAGTAAATGGATTTCATCATCTTGCGTTACATATTCATTGTACAGACACATAAGCAAAAGTGGTAACAGAACAGTCTCTATTGAGATGCAAATGGGCCAAAAATGATTTTTTTTACCTTATTTTTTTTCAGTCTATTCAAGCAGCTTTTTGTACATCTGTAAATGCAGGAAACTGCACCGTCTTCCTTTGTATTAAAGCTCAGTTTTACATCTCGAAATGTGTCAGCGGTGAAAGGCGATGGCGTATCCGCGGCTAAGATTTGCATAGGATACATAAAGATACAGTGATAGAATACCATGACCTATTTTATAGGAAAGCTCAGTGCTGGGAGAAATCGCTTTCGTAAAGATAATTACCCTTTCTGGCAGTGACATATTTTAGACAGCCTTTAGAAGATTACATTCATTTAAATAGGTGCCAGCCCCCGGACACTTTTGCTAAGATAATTAACCTTAAGTGTTTTACTACCAGAGGAGATTTACAGCAACACAGGATGAAATAAAGTACATACTGAGCACAGTATATCCAATGATATAGCATAATACATTTTCACATGAAACCCATTTCAAGGTTTCACTTGCAGTACTAATCTTGACCACAGGGAGTGCTGTTGGCATTAAATCACATCTTACTTTATATCAATTAGACTAGAGATTTTTTTCCCCTTATGTGAGCCGTCACATCTATAATTGTTACTGTAGTTGGTGTGGATTCACTGGGTCAACCAACAGATTTGACTTTGGGCTAAAGCTAGAGGTGTTATCCTGACAGTTCCCTGGTATTCACCCTTTAACCTCTGTACAGGGATCCAGACTTTGCTGCAGGGGAACCACCAGGTCACTAACTCCTGGAGTAGTCTCTTTGTGTTTGATAGCTAACCCAAGGGTATCAGACACAACTATGCAAGGCACCAAGAGATTAGGCAAAACCCTAGTCAGAGTCAAGCCAAAGTAAGGGCAGGCAACTCAGGGTCTATACGGAGGTCAGGAACAGGTCATGTCTGGCAGAAAAGGGTCAAGTTGGAGGACAGGAACAGGTCAGTTCAGGCAGCAGATTAGAATCCAGGAATCAGCCAAAATTCAGTATTCTGGCAGAAACATGAATTGAGCACACCGTTGCAGGGAACGAACAAGCTAGACAACCTATAGCTCGGGTACCCATCATAGAACACCTATTAGATAATACTGTAGTTAATACTGCAATTAAATACAGACATATTATATGAGCACATGTCAAATCCCTTAGTGGGGCTTAAAAAGTCTGCAAAAAGTATAATAGAGAAACAAGAACCAAAACTCTTTTGCCGTTTTTTTTTTAATCCACAACCCTAAAATAATACACAAGAAGTTAACAAAAATCCCTATGTACACTAAAATGAAAACAGCTTAGGGCCCTTTCACATGACCGTATGCCCTCTGATTCATACAGCCCCTGAGTACAGGGGCGGACTGGGAACTTAAAGTGGCCCTGGAAAAAACTACTAAAAGTGGCCCCATTTTGTAGTTGGGTCCAAATTGATGGAAGGAGGGGCCAGCAATACCATATTGGGACACATTACACCATCCCAACAGAGCCAAATACCACAGTCCATCATAAAATATGGCCCCAGCAGCACAAAATACATCCCCAAAAACTTCCATTGGCTGGTGGTGAGGAGGCACAGGTGGCCGCCTTGGCACCGGCCCACCGGGAAATTTCCCTGTAAGGTCTATGGCCAATCCGCCCCTGCCTGAGCATGCCATATGTCCCGGAGCGGCATCGATCGTGCGCACGGGAGCGCACAGCATTATTGATTACAATGATACTGTGCACGTCGGGCTGCCCGCGGGACTATTGTCATTGACATGGCCCACTCACGGACCGTATGTCTCGGAGGGCATATGGTCGTGTGAAAGAGCCCTTATACTGCAAAACTCAAGTCTATGCATACCTCTGTGAATGGGGGAAAAAGTTATGGATGTCAGGATATATGGACACAAAACAAATTACTTTTGTGTTTTTATTGTGCAAAAGTAGAACATAAAAAACTGTATACATTTTTATTTATCACCATACTGACCCATGGAGTAAAGTTCTAATGACATTTACAACACTGTAAAAATAAACAAAGTAAACTCAAAAACTGCAAAATTGACATTTTTTTTCATTGTTATCATAAAAAAATAATACATTTTTTCAATGCATTATTTATCCAAAAATGGTGCCATTAAAACTACAACTCATCCAGAAAAAAACAAGCGCTCATACAGTTACAGTACATTAACAGAAGAATAAAAATGTTATATTTCCCAGAAGAGGGGGATGGGGAAAAAAAAAAACATCATACACTACACTTCTCCCCGGGTTATTACCAATCTGCAATCCAGCAGTGGTGGTCATACTTGCACACTATAGGAAAATGTGCTGCCCTATGCACTCTTTATTTACATGGGTCTGAATGTTTAAGGGGTG
The DNA here is from genome assembly GCA_900303285.1 of Rhinella marina. Classification (NCBI taxonomy): domain Eukaryota; kingdom Metazoa; phylum Chordata; class Amphibia; order Anura; family Bufonidae; genus Rhinella; species Rhinella marina. Next base: position 86,930 of record ONZH01031274.1, read on the forward strand.
ATGTTTACATGGGATTGCATGTTGGAGGCAGCTGGAAGGGGGTGATATTATTTACATGGGCTGTAGGTTGAAGACGGCTGGGGAGGAGGTGATGTTATTTACATGGGACTGTATGTTGGAGGGGCTGGAGAGATGGTGTGATGTTATTTACATGGGACTTTATGGCGGAGGGAGGGAAATAGTGTTATTTACATGGAATTATAAATTGGAGGGGTTGAAGGGAAAGGAGTGATGTTATTTACATGGGACTGTATTTTGGAGGGGCCAGGAGAGATAGTGTGATGTTATTGGGACTGCATGGTGGAGGGAGTAATATAATTACAGTGGGCACTGCAGGGGGGCATTATAAATACTGGGGGCACTTCAGAGCGAGCATTATAACAGTAGGGTGCAGTATAAATACTGGGAGCACTGTAGGGGTACTATAAATCCAGGGGATATTATTGGCATTCTTATTACTACTGGGAGTTCTATAGGAAGAACTTATAGATCCCCCTTATTTCTACTAAAAGTACTATGGGGGCTTTATTACTATTGACGGGTCTGTAGAGAGCTTTATTACCACTAGGGGAACAATAGGGGGCCTTATTTCTACTGGAGGCTCTGTGAGGGTATAATTAGTACTGGGGGCTCTGTGAGGGTATTATGAATACTGGAGAGCTCTTCTACTAATGGGGGTATTCTTGGGGAGCATTATCTCGGTTGGGGGCACTGTAGGGGGCAGTATTACTAATGAGAGCATTCTAGAAGGGAATTAATATTGATGGTACTATGATGAGCACTATTACTATGGGGGGACTATTACTATGGGGGGCACTATTACTGTGAGGAGCACTATTACTATGGGGGGCACTAATTTTTCTTCTGGATAGTATTTGGAGGTTTTGGGGGGCACAGCGAGCAGCAGGATAACACTGTTGGGACTCCAGGTTGGGAGATGGTAATAGAAATGTGAGGAACCAAAGATGTCTGTGTGTCACACTCTGCAGAGATGAGGCACAGCTCAAAGAAGTTGTACAGACCAAATGGAGAAGATGATGACAGAGAAGATCTGCATCAGAGGAGACATCACCTGGGAGGCCCTGGATGTGAGAGGTACGTGCTGCTGTATAGCAAGTTCAGCAAAATGCGGTGGGTAGGGGGATGGGGGGCGATTTAGAGAGCTGGGCGATATTAATTGGGGCTTGGGCCCCGGATCTTTTAAGACCCCAGCAACACCCCTGCCCATGGTGCTTTTTCTCTATAGCGTGCAAGCATGACCACCACTGCTGGGTTGCAGAGTGGTCGTAACCATGGAAACAAGCAGTGTATAATGTGATGGAAAAATAAATCAAGCCAGCAAAGGAGGCAATATGGAGAATCACAATACATTAGTAAGTGCCTTATATTAACGTTCTGTACATGATAAATGCCATTTACTTAAATGAGACAACCCCTTTAGTCAATGGGTTTTGGCAGAAAATGTATCCATCCTGTCACCTCTTCGGTATGTTATATACAGCAGTCTATAAACAGAGCCAACGTATGCTTGCATTTATTTATTTTTTAAATTCTGCGTCCACTTCATTAGTTGGCTGTGCATACAGTTCCCACACAGATTAGAGATGAGCAAATCAATTCTAAACAAATTGGATTAGTTATGAATTTCACCAAAATGCATCCACCAAACGATTCCAAAGATTTGCTTCAAATTAATCGCGTAAAAACACTGCCCAGTGTCATTTTACTGTGAATATTGCTGGGGAAAACCATGAGGGAGGAAGAAGATGGGGAATTACATGACACTGGGAGGAAATAGGAAGGGCTTGCTCTGATTGGCTCAGAGTATGAAAGATAGCCCGATTGGCCAATCAGGGGACAGTAGGCAGTCAGGTCCTTCTGAGAAAGGAGAATCACCATTCTGTGATCATCTTGTGACCTGGGAGGATGTCTTGTGACAGTGTCTGATATTACAGACACATGCTGTTAATGTAGTGTGATAGGGACACTATAAGGAGATTATAGGGAGAGAATAAGAAGATATAATTGGGTAAATTTTAGGGAATTTGATCAGATAAAGCATAGAGAGAGAGTGAGGGAGTGAGTAACTGGCCACTCAGAGTTGTGTGTTTAATACAACTGCTGGCAGATAGTACTGTATTACAAAATCCTGCAAAAAATGAGCAGCGGTTGCTGTCTGCAGATGTCACCCTTCTTACCAATGTGGTTGCAGGCTCTGTGTTCAGGAGTGAATCCGCTCCACAGTTTCCTTCCAGCACTGGGCACAGCATGCTTTCAGCTTGTTACTTCCTGTGATTTATGGGTTTAACACATCCGTGACAGTGCTGACCAATCCTAACCCTCCTGCACCTATATAAGTGGTCCAGTCCCCTTGCCAGGTGCCTGAGTGTCAAGGTCATTGTGTCCTGCAAAGGATGCTGTTATCTTTGCTTGTGTTCCTGTTTACTTGACCCCTGCTTGTGTTTCTGCCTTCTGTTACCTGCTTGATCCCTGCCTGCTTGCCTCTACTCTGCTGTGGCCGACCCGGATTTCCTGACCTGTACATGTGCTGCCTGCCCTTACCTATTGATTGTTTGACTTCGTCTCTGCCTAATCCTTCAGTTCTACACTCTTGCTCCTGGTTACAACTCAGCCTGCTGACTACATCTTTACCTCTGGTAGCTTGGTCTTGTACTCCCAGGTTCACCTGGACCAGCTGCCTCATGTGCCATTCCTCTTCAAGAGATAAGTACCTGGTGTTCCCCTCTATTAGGGGTACTGTGAAGAACAAGGGATTCACTTAGACACCCTTAAAGGAGGTTGGTCATGTGGCACAGTGTATGGTTTGCGAACCAGTTTAAATTTATCACTTGTGATTGGGTATTTAGTGCATCACACCCTTCAGACAGAGTCAATTACATATTGCTGCAAGATAACAGGTAGTTAAACAAAGACAATACTGCAATAATGCCATTTTTATATCTGTGTTATTAAACACATTACTACAAGATAATGGGTAAATGCAGCAAACACTGTAATGCAAAAATGCATTTTTAGATACTGTTAAAGCTGTGTTCTTGAATGCATTACTGCACCGTACCATGTAGTTTAAAGACATTTTACTGCAAAAACTGTTGTTAGTGATCGTATTATTGCAACAGACCCTGTAGTTGAAACACATTTTACTAACAAAATTGCGTTGTTACTCTTGTGTTAGTAAACATATTACTGTAGCACACTGTGTAGTTCAAACTAATTTACTGCAAAAACGGTGTTATTACCCAATAACTTATGGTCCATGGTAGCGAAATCCATAACGGAATTCTTAGATAACCCGAACCTTGTAAGTCAAACTTGAAAACAGAATTTCGCTCAACACTAGTGGTGAAACATGTCTCTGTGTGCCATATCTGTAATACTGGTGCCTATTCCCTGCTTTACACATGCACTAAACTGATATCTCAAGGTCTCACCAATCTCTTTTGCTTTCTTATGCACAGGCAATGGTACGAAGCAGCCTAGGTAGAGATGTCTGAAACAGCCTAGGTCTGTAATGGCTAACCTCTAACACTCCAGCTGTGGTAAAACTACAACTCCCAAGATGTACACTTGCTTGGCTGTTCTCAGAACTCCGTAGAAATGAATGGAGGATGCTGGGAGTCGTAGTTTCGCCCCTGCTGGAGTGCTGGAGGTTCGCCATCACTGGTCTAGTTGAACATGTGGCTTCGTAACTGGCCATGGGATATAATGATGGTGGCAGGTTTCTGTTGATTAACACCTACTAATATGGAAGGAAGGAATTTAATTTTAATTTCTGATAAGATGATTTAACAACAATCAGCAGTAGACCCCCCCCTCTCAGTTTTTTTTTCTTCTAGAAATATATCCACCTCTCACTTTTATTTCCCATCAGTGCTTTTCCGCATCGTGAATGAGGTCAATGATTTGGTGTTGTGGAACATCTTGATTCAATACTGCTCGCCCGCAGCATTATGGCATGGAAGGAAATGGAATGCATCTGTTGCAAGCAAAAGTAATATTTAAAATGACAGCCATTTATTTAACTCCGAGGAGAGCAAACAATCCGAGGGGAATTTTAATAAAACATTTCCTTAAAAGCAGATGAAATTATACAGAAATTCAGCAAATTCCTACCGAAAATGGTCGCATTTTGTTTACACATTGACCTTGTTCTCTGCCAAGACAGGAACAAATAGAAGAGGTACGAGAATCGTGGAGACTTTTTTTCTCTTCATCAGATCGCATTTCAATCAGCGGAACAGTGGAGCATGATTGTTCTTCCTAAGGGGGAAATTAATGCTCAAAAGGTGCACCAGCTATTTCCCGCGGATGATTGCATTTCGGCGGTTGATAATAGTCGTATAATGCTATAGTCTCTATATTAACTCTTCTTTGGCTTAATGTCAACCTTTTCTCCAGGGCGAGGGGTTGTTTACAGGATTATTCCGCATCTGCAACACTGGAGTAACAGGCATTGGCTCAAGATACACAAATCACGTACTTCAGCTCTTTAACCCCTTAAGGAAAGAGCGATTTTATTTTTTCACTCCCTATCTTCCCAGAGCCATAACATTTTTAATTTTTTCATTCACATGAGGCTTGTTTCTTGTAGGACAAGTAGTATTTTCTAATGGCACCATTGACCATTGCATACAATGTAGTGGGAAGCTGGAAAAAAATTCCAAAGGTGGTTTGATTAAAAAAAAATAAAATAAAATAAATAAATTCTGCAATAGTTTAATGAGTTTTGTTTTTCCCTTCATTCTTTGGATCAGTACAATTACAGCAATGTCACTCATACTCCTTGAACTTTTCCACATTTTTTCACATTACATCCACAAACTTAAATGTATTATCTTGGGATTTTATGTGACTGATCAACACAAACTATTCTAAATATTCATACATCAAGTATGTGTAAAGTGATACATGATTTTCAAAAATTTAATAACTAAAACTCTAGAAAGTGTGACTGAATTTGTATTCAGCCTCCCTGAGCCTATACTTTGTAGGACCACTTTTCGCTGCAACTAGAGCTGCCAGCCTTTAGCGGTATGTCTCTACCAGATTTGCACATCTAGAGACTGACATTTTTGACCATTCTTCTTTGCAAAATAGCTCAAGCTCAGTCAGATTGGACGAAGAGTGCCTGTGAACAACAATCTTCAAGCCTTGCCAGGGTCAGTAGTGCATGTGGTAGGATGACAAGAAGAGAGGAGCCTGGAGATTTCTTCTTCAGTGACTGGGTCGAATGTGGAAAGTGACCCAGAGGAGATGTGGGTGGTAAAGGGATCAGGGACACTTAGAAGCCGGGAGCTGATTTCCTGCCGGATATTTCAATTTTCTCTTGAAAGTAGGTGGCCAGATCTTCAGCACGGAGGTCTGTACTAGGCGCCTGCACTTTTGGTCTAAGGAGAGAGTGAAAAGAGCCAAAGAGTTTTTTTTCAGATTATTGGATAGTGAGGAGATCGGGGTGGTAAAGTAGGTCTATTTGGCAAGATGAAAAAAATGGGTTCAGTCAGGACATCCCAATGCGCAGGTGCACGTCGTCATGGCTGAAAGCACAAAAGGAAAAAAAAACAAACACAATGCAACAGCACTCTGCACAAATAACAGATTAAATACAACAGTGCCATCCTCGCTATAGAAAATGTACTCATTCTAGTGCTACATTAAAAATGTGAGATTCTTGGCAAATACATTTTACACAAAATTATTTGTGCCAGTCCGCCAACGACAAGGCAATCTCTTTAGGACAGGAACATACACTAAATACTACCCTCTCTGGTGCCATACCTGCCTCCATTAAATTCAGGGAATGCAGCTTCCACAGGTGCAGGTCTGTTTGTGGAGGTGAAGGACAGAGTTATAAGTTGTCAACATGAATTTGTATTTGAAAAAGTCTTGTGGTCTGCGATTGACGTCATAGTCACCACATGATCATGCTGGGAGCGTACGGTGATGTCATAGCGCTCCTCGCAGGTCAAGAGAGTAGCGGGCTGCCCTGCGCAAGCAAGTGGATGAGGTGAGTGATTTTTTTTTTACTCAAAATCAAATTTTTAACTTTGCCCATCTCTAGCTGATAGCATCAGAATTTTATAAACCTGTCTGGTGGCCATGAGGGGGGCTTGGGCGGCCCCCTGGCCATTAGGCCACCAGGACATTTCCCTGTGTGATCTATGGTCAGTCCGCCCCTGGACTGAGAATATCTGTACAAAGATGCTTACATTTTGTTTGTGTACGTGGCCTCTAAATTGTAAAGTGCTGCAGTTGGATTTGGGCTTGCTAGGTTATTTTTTTTCTCTCTCACTATGGTCTATTTACTAATGTAATTGTGCTTTTTGGAGCAAACTGGTACAATTTGGACATGTAGTTTTGGAAAAATCCACTGCATCTACCTTGGTAAGGAAACATGCTTTAGAAGGAAAGGGGCTTGGTTTAACTTAAAGTAGAAGTCCCACAAAAAATTTATTCTCTGACCTGTTAGAAATGCACATGATGTAATCTGTAGTGAATGTAATCTTCTCATCAGAGACTGTATTTGTGAGTTATCCCCTCTCCTAATTGTAGCTGGGTCATGTGACCAACTCCCTGACATCCAACTGACCCAGGACAGGAAGCCACTTACTGCTCTATTTATTCCTATGAGACTGAAAGTGAGGCTCCCATAGGAATACATAGAGAATTAGACTTCCTATCCACACATAAGATGCTGTGTGAGTTGGTGAGTCTGATTGCTGGTCACATGACACAGATGAGAAACATCAGGGAGATATAACTCACAAATACTGGTAAGAAAATTACATTCACTACAGATTACATCATGTACATTTCTAGCAGGACATGGAATAACATTTTTTGTGGGAGTTCTTCTTTAAAAGGAGACATGGCCTGAGAGGCTACATTTTACAATACAATTTTGAAAAAAAATTATGTCTTAAAGTAAGTAAAGTAAGTGAGTAATAGTCTACTGCCCCCATGCGTTCACTTGTGCATCACCTTGACGCTTTTTGGGGTATAGAGACAATGAGGATCTCTCCACCACTGTAACTTACTGTAGATTTCAAATCAGGAACCAGATTTCAACCTAGAGAAACAAACATAGAATTCAAGCCTCTCCACAGATGGATTCTTCTTAAAGGGGTTTTCTGGGACTTAGATACTGATGACCTACCTTTAGAATAAGTCCTCATTATCAGAATGGTGGGGGGGTCTTTTCAGGCAGTTGACATTAAAGTGAATGGACGCTGAGCTGCAGTACTCCAGCTTGTTTACTTCCTCTCTGGCATGGCCATGATCATCAACTCAGCTCCAGACAATTACTGGATTCTGCAGTGACGTGTCCACAAGAGACACATCATGAATGAAGCAAGTAATTAGTTGATGATCATGGCCATTGCGAGGGTGAAATAAACTATCCATGGACCAGAAGATGGACACAAGGAGCTAGTATGCAGGACCAGAGCAGCAGGAAGTAGGTAAGTATGATTCTTTCCACAGCAGAGGCTGCGGCCATCTGTGAAAAGTTACTAATATACAACAAACCCCTTTATTGCTATTTTCCTGTTCTGAGATGACTGCTGGCATTTCTAGTGGACCTTCTCCTGCAGTCTTCTCTCCCATGCATGTGCAGCACAGGTTCAGTCATTGTAACCAAGGGCCTTGGAGCAGCAGAAGATACCTAGTACATACCTCACAACCGTCCTGGATCCAGTGAAACAGTCCCGGATTGCAGTGGCTGTCCCGCTGTCCCGGTATGGGGGAAGCATGTCCCGGTCTCTGGCAGGAGACAGGACGCAGAGACAGTTGCCTGTATAATGAAGCAGAAAGATGGCATCGGCTGGCTGCTTCATCCATCATCCCTCCCATCCCCATTGCCACTCTCCATGCCTCTGGTCTGGGCGGGGGGCTCTGCCCCTCCACAGACTATACCAGCTTATTACAGGGGGCACAATGTGGCAAATTACAGGGGGGCACAATGTGGGCATATTACTGGGGGGCACAATGTGGGCATATTACTGGGGACACAGCTGGGAATATAAATGGGAGCACAATGTGGGCATATTACTGGGGGCACATAACTGGGCATATTACTGGAGGCACAGCTGGTCATATTACTGCGGGAACAATGTCAGCATATTACTGGGGGCACAGCTATTCATATTACTGGGGGCACATAACAGGTCATATTACTGAGGGGCACAGCTGGGCATATTACTGGGGGCACATACCAGGGCATATTACTAGGGGCACATACCAGGGCATATTACTAGGGGCACATAACAGGGCATATTACTAGGGGCACATAACAGGGAATATTACTGGGGGAACAGCTGGACATATTACTAGGGGCACATAACAGGGCATATTACTGGGGGCACAGCTGGACATATTACTAGGGGCACATAACAGGGCATATTACTGGGGGCACATAGGGTATATTACTGGATGCACAGCTGGGCATACTAATAGGGGCATGTAACTGGGGAATAATTACTATGTGGAGCAGTAAGGAGACTGGGTGGGATTAGGAGTATAGTATGTTTTGGGCGGAGTTAGAGGTGTGGTCTAGTGCTGAAAAAATTTGTTGCACAATGTGTCCCTCTTTGTTCATTTACAAAGTTGGGAGGTATGCTAGTATAAGATAACACAGGTAAGGAGAGAACTTATCACGGCTAGAACACCCTACTTATCACTTTTGATAGTATAAGGACAAGAGAGAAGACAGGAGACACAAGAACTGATTATCTAGCACCACAAGAACGCCCTGCTTATCACTGTTTATAGTATAAGGACAGGAAAGGGAATAACTGATTGTCTATCGCCACAAGAACATCCTGCTATCAGATCAGGATTTACCGACGGCAGATCGTGCTGTCTAATTATGATCTACCGCCAGCAATCCACTGTACAGCATGGGGACGAGTGATGGCATAGAGATTGCAACTCTCTGCACGTAATAGCATCGGTCTCCTCGGCTAATGAGCAGGTGATTGTCGGGAAGGAACACTTCCCTATCCAAAATCATCTGCGTGATTGGGGTGTCTAATACACCCTTCATATTGATGGAAGGTAAACTATATTTATGATTAATATTTCTAAACTTATCTAAATTTATATGAAAGTTAATAAATTAATTCCACAATCTTAATAACATATATATATATATATATATATATTAAGCTGGAGTTGGAGTGTGTACATTTCTTCCGACTCCACCCAAAACTATTTCCGACTCTAAGCCTTGTTTGTCCTGAAAAACACTTTAAACTTTGATACAGCCACTGATTCTTAACCCTTACATTGCCTTCTGGCTTAGAGGTTTGAGGGCAGAGGGTGAATATCCTTCTCTTTTCGGAGAGGGCCTGTAATAGATGCATCCAGTATTTACACTTTTGTGCGGCTCTTTTAGGGGGAATAAATCAAACTCCTGAGCGTTCAATAGAAAAATTAAAAACAGAAGTTAATTTATTTTCATGTCTTTTGAGCCCTCAACTGTAATTTAGCCTGGTCTTCTGGCCGAGTTAGATACAAGGAACATTTATATTCACCAGTCATTTGGCTGAGCTAGGCATTTTATTAATTTGTGTTCACTTTTATCCTGTCGACGCTCCTCTATAGGTGCTTCTCCTGAAGGTCAGCTTCCTCATCCATCTGACTACAACTCAGCCCCCCTCACCCAAATCTTTGACTTTGGCTCTGGGTCAATACTGGGGTTGAAGCCCATGAGCTAGACAGGCTTTTTCGAAATCTAGCCATGTATCCTGGATGTTCACACTTTCATTATTTGGTCAGTTTTTTCCATCAGTTATTCTGAGCCAAAACCTGTAGTAATTGCAAATAAATTATTATATACAGTATTCACCTGTTTTGTGTTTTTGACCCGCACCTAGCTTTGGCTCACAATAACTGATGGAAAAAAGTGATCAAATCACTGAAGTGTGAACTCAGCCTTAGGCCTCATGCACACGAACGTGTGCCGGCCGTGCCCGTGCTGCGGGCCGCAAGCTGCGGTCCGCAATGCACAGGCACTGACCGTGAGGCCACCGCATGTGGATCGCGGACCCATTCACTTGAATGGGGTCTGCGATCCGCATCCGAGGGTCTGCACCGCAAAAAAGTAGTGCTTGCGCTACTTTTTTGCGGTGCGGAGGCACGGCCAGAAACACCACAGAAGCACACCTAGTGCTTCCGCTTCCGATCCGTGCCTCCGCTCCGCATCTCCCGGATCGCGTACCCATTGAAGTGAATGGGTCCGCGATCCGTGATGCGGGCTGCACACGGCCGGTGCCCGTTTATTACGGACTCGCCGTATGCGGCCCGCAGCACAGGCACAGCAGGCACACGTTCGTGTGCATAAGGCCTTAGGGTCCATTCACACATTCTGTTTTTCTTACCTGATCTGATCAGCATCTGATCCGCAAATCATGCGGATAGGATGCGGATCCATACATTTCAATATGTTCTGAAAAAATGCGGACAGCACTCCGTATACTGCCCGGATCCGTTGTTCCGTTCCGTTATGCGGATCGGCAAATAAGATAGAGCTTGTCCTACTTTTGTCCGCATATGCGGTCCGTGGTCCCATTATAGTCAATGGGTCCGCAAAAAATGCGGATGATATGCAGAATGCATCATTATGTCATCCGCATATCATCCGCAATTGCAGATCCGTTTCCAGGAAATAGAAAGTAATACCCTACCAACATATATTCCTCCTTCCTTTTTTTTTTCCGGAAAAACGGAATGGATGCGGATGTACAATTGGTAAAAACGGAAGGTTTTCACGGAAACACGGATCCGCAAAAAACGGACCAAAAATCTGGAAAAGAAAAATACGGACGTGTGAATGATGCCTTAAATGTAGAGGAGCCTCTTGAATCTCTCAATGGCAAAAAAAGGATCCTGTATACAAACAGTTCTTTTTTAAAAAAATGGATTCTGTAAAAAAACGGATCCTGTGCATCAGTTATGCACATTTGGAATCCGTTTGAGCTATTTCCATATGAGATTAGTTTTTTCCGAAGAAGAAAAAAAGTACTGCATGCAGGTCTTTTATATATATAAATAGAACTTAGATGGAAATGGCTCAAACCAGGTTCAGTTTTTTTCTTTATTTTTCTGTCCTTCTGAAAAATATATGGTGATGTGAACTTTGCCTAAGACTTCTTTCACACGATAGTACATTTTGCAGGCTCCGATCCGCATTTTTTTGCTGATAAAATGCTGACCCATTCATTTCTATGGGTCCTCAAAAAATACTGGCAGCAAAAATGCTGTCCACATCCGTATGTCTGTTCTGTATCCCGCAAAAAAAAAAAATAGAACATGTCCTATTTTTGTCTGTTTTGCGGACAAGGATAAGCAGTGTTACAATGGATCCGCAAAAAAAAAAGTATACCATACGGACGTCATTGTTTTTTGTTTTTTTTTGCGAATCCGCAATTTGTGGACCGCAAAACACAACAGTCGTGTGAAAGAAGCCTAAGATTTACGTTTGTTCTCGGCGAGATAAGCTTCTGCCACATGCATCCTCATCTCCCAGGAAAGATATCTGTCTGCCAAAAGAGTATTCAACTGACGGTTACTGGTTTCTCATGTGTATGGACAACTTTAAGGGGTTGTCTGATAAAAATGAAATTTTAATTACAGACAGGGTGGTTATGTTAAAAAAAAAAAAAAAAAAACATAAAACACCATTTGAAAGTTCCGCTAGTGCTGCAGCTACGGTCTCCACTAGAGATGAGCGAGCATGCTCGTCCGAACTTGGTGCTCGTTCGAGTATTAGGGTACTCGTAAGTGCTCGCTGCTCGGACGAGTATCTCGCCATGCTCGAGGAAATGGCAACTTCCGCATCGTGCTTTTTAGGCGCCTATAAACTCAGCCAATCACAAGCCAGGAGACTCTGTGGTACACCCAGCATCACGTGGGGCCCTTACATGTCGATAGCAGGGGTTGGCTGGCCTGATCAGGTGACCCTGGAATATACTAGTGACTGGCCGCGGTGCTCGGCTCAGATGCCGTCTGGATGTCGTTAGGGATAGAGCTGCCTTTCAGGGACAGTGTTAGGGCCTGCATTTAGTTCTCTGTTAGGCAGGGATCACCCACAAAGAACCCAACAGCCATTCTAAGGGCTAGAAGACATTTTTTTTTTTGTCACTTGGCTGGCTGGCTGGCTGGCTGGCACTAGTAGTGCAGCTATCGCCATATATAACCCCTTTTTATTTTTTTATGTTATATCTCAGTGATACAAATCCATTGCACACAGCAGTGTGGAACCATTCTGTGTGTCACAGTTCAATACACTCACTATTTTCTGTCCAGGTGACACTTTCTGTATGTCACCGAATACAACCAAGTAATTTGCTGCCTGTCACGTGTATGGCTTGATCCCAAAAATCTCTGTGCGACATTTGTCTGGGTCGCAGTCTAAATAGCTACCGTCAGTAGGGTGTCAGTTAGCTCTACCATAGTTTCTGCACGTCACGTTCCAAAAAAACAAAAATCCAAAACAAAATATAGAAAAAAAATTAGTTTTTTGTTGTTTTAGCTGAGTGATACAAATCCATTTCACACAGCAGTGTGTAACCTTTCTGTGTGTCACAGTTCAGCACACTCACTCCAACCGTATATTCTGTCAAGGTGACACTTTCTGTACGTCACCGAATACAACCAAGTCATTTGCTACCTGTCACGTGTAAAGCTTGATCTTAAAAATCTCTGTGCGACATTTGTCTGGGTCGCAGTCTAAATAGCCACCCTCAGTAGGGTGTCAGTCAGCTGTACGATAGTTTCTGCACATCACGTTCCCAAAAAAACTAAACTAAAAAAAAAAATATTAAAAAAAAATATAGAAAAAAAATTAGTTTTTTTGTTGTTTTAGCTGAGTGATACAAATCCATTTTACTCAGCTGCGTGTAACCTTTCTGTGTGTCACAGTTCAGCACACTCACTCCAAACTGTATATTCTGTCCAGGTGACACTTTCTGTACGTCACTAAATTAAACCAAACTGAACAAGTTTGTGGGTTTCAGTACAGCAGGCCCATTTATTTTAATTTTTTTAATAGAATACACTTATATACAGAAAATGTTGAACCCCAGGGCTAAGGGTCGAGGACAACGACGAGGGCGTGGGCATTCAATTACTGCAGGGGGCAGAGGCCGTGGTCCTGGGCAGGGTGAGACAGTACCCGCTGATAAGGGAGCTGTGGAACGCCGCAGAGCTACACTCCCTAGCTTCATGTCTCAACTTACAGGGACACGTGGTAGAGGACTGTTGAAACCACAACAGTGCGAACATCTGATCTCGTGGATTGCGGACAATGCTTCAAGTAATTTGTCCACCAGTCAGTCTTCCACGCAGTCCACCCACGTTACCAAAGGGAGCACTCCTCTGGCTCCTCCACCTCAACCTCCTTCCCCCCAGTCTGCCCCCTCCCAGGAAAATTTGGAATGCGATCCGGCATACTCTGAGGAACTGTTTTCTGGACCCTTCCCAGAGTCACAAACCACTTCTCAGGTTGCTGCTGACCTCTTTCCCGATGCCCAAGTTTTCCAACTGTCGCACTCTGTGGGTGATGATGATGATGATGACAATGTTGAGTTAGTGGAAGAAGTTTGTAAAGAGGTGTCGGACGATGAGGAGACACGGTTGTCAGACAGTGGTGAAGTTGTTGTAAGGGGAAGAATTCCGAGGGGGGAGCAGACTGAGGAATTGGAGGATGACGAGGTGACTGACCCGAGCTGGGTTGATATGCCGAGTGAAGACAGTGCTTCTGAGGCGGAGGAGAGTGCTGCACCAGAATAGGTTGGAAGAGGCAGTGGTGTGGCCAGAGGGAGAAGCAGGGCCAGAGCTGGTGCATCAGCAGCAACTGTTTCACGTAGTGAAGCTCCCATGGTGAGGCCTAGATGTTCGCAAGTCTGGAGGTTCTTTAAAGAAAGTGAGGATGACCGACAGACTGTGGTGTGCAACCTGTGCCACACCAGAATCAGCAGGGGTGCCACCACTACAAGCCTAACCACCACCAGCATGCGCAGGCATATGAGTGCTAAACACCCCACTCAATGGAACCAAGGCCGTTCACCACCTCCTGCAGGTCACACCACTGCTCCTTCCCCTGTGTCACTCGCTGCCTCTGCTAGTCAACCCCCTGAACAGGACCCCGGCACAAGCGACTCTCACCGGAAAACCACACCTTCGCCTCCACGATCCTCCACAGTGTCCACCAATGTGTCCCAGTTCAGCTGTCTTTACAGCAGACGCTGGAGCGCAAGAGGAAATACAGTTCCACCCACCCACATGCCCAAGCCCTCAACGTCCACATCTCCAAATTGCTTAGCCTGGAGATGCTGCCCTATAGGCTGGTAGAGACCGAGGCCTTTCACAATCTCATGGCGGTGGCTGCCCCTTGGTATTCGGTCCCCAGCCGCCACTATTTTTCCCGATGTGCCGTCCCAGCCCTACACCAGCACGTGTCACAGAACATCATCCGTGCCCTGACCTACGCTTACCAACGCTGTTTCTGAGAAGGTCCACCTAACCACGGACACGTGGACAAGTGCTGCCGGGCAGGGACACTATATCTCACTGACGGCACATTGGGTTAACTTGGTGGAGGCTGGGACCCTGAGGCCGCTCATGTACTGCCCACACCGAGGATTGCGGGGCCTACCTTGGTCACGGTCTCTCAGACGTACTATGCCTCCTCCTCCTCCGACCCCTCCTCCTCCTCCTCCTCCACTGAATTACCATCCGTGGGCACGGCGCCTTCAGTCGGTAGCTCTAGGCGCAGCAGCAGTGCCGTGGGTAAGCGCCAGCAGGAGGTGCTCAAACTGCTGAGCTTAGGTGACAAAAGGCATGCTGCCCAAGAGCTGTTACAGGGCATCACGGCGCAGACCGATCTGTGGCTGGCACCGCTGAACCTCAAGCCAGGCATGGTTGTGTGTGACAACGGGCGTAACCTGGTGGCGGCTCTGCAACTCGGCAGACTGACACATGTGCCATGCCTGGCCCACATGTTCAATCTCATAGTTCAGTGGTTCCTCAAGACATACCCCAATCTGTCTGATTTGCTCACCAAGGTGCGCCGCATCTGTGCGCATTTCCGCAAGTCGACCACAGATGCTGCCACTCTCAGGGCAGCACAGCTCAGCCTACAACTGCCCGCTCCCCGACTGTTGTGCGACGTGCCCACGAGATGGAATTCCACATTAAACATGTTATCCAGAGTTTACCAGCAGCGCAGAGCGATAGTAGACTGCCAGATGTCAACTTCCACCAGAACTGGTAGTCAGGTCAGTCAGATTCCTCAAGTCTACAATGAGGAGTGGACGTGGACGTCTGATGTCTGCCAGGTGTTGAGCAACTTTGAGGAGTCAACACAGATGGTCAGCGGCGATGCCGCCATTATCAGCCTCACCATCCCGCTGCTTTGCCTGTTGAAAAACTCACTGCTCAGCATCAAGTCGAATGCTTTGCGCTTGTCACAAGAGACGGTGGAGGAAGATACGTCGCTTGATAGCCAGAGCACCCTCCGGTCTGTTTCTCAGCGCCTATCAGAGGAGGGGGATGAGGATGAGGAGGAAGAGGAGGAGAATCTCGGCGAGACAGTAGAGGGTACCAGTGCTCAGTCCTTAACTCTTGAGCTTGTATGGGCTGAAGAGGAGGACTTGGAGGAGGAGGAGGAAATGGAGAGTCAGGCCAGTGAGGAGAGGGAATTCTTGCGTGTTGGGACTCTGGCGCACATGGCAGACTTCATGTTAGGCTGCCTATACCGTGACCCTCGCGTTAGAAGAATTTTTTCAAACACTGATTACTGTGTGTTCACTCTCCTGGACCCACGGTACAAGCAGAACCTTTCCACTCTCATCCCTGCTGAGGAAAGGAGTATGAGAGTGAATAGATATCAACAGGCCCTGGTGCACAAGCTGAAACAATCCTTCCCATCTGACGCCGCTAGCGACAGAGGGCATGGTTCTGTGGGCCAAGTAGCGGGGGAGAGGAGGCGAGCAGGCAGCTTGTCCAGCACTGGCAGGGGAACGCTCTCCAAGGCCTTTGCCAGTTTTATGTCACCCCAGCAAGACACTGTCACCTGTCCCCAGTCTAGGCAGAGTAGGGGGGAGCTGTACAGAAAATGGTGAGGGAGTACCTAGCTGACCATACCAACGTCCGTAGCAATCACTCTGCTCCATACAACTACTGGGTTTCAAAGCTGGACACGTGGCCTGAACTGGCGCTGTACGCCTTGTAGGTGCTGGCCTGCCCTGCCGCTAGCATGCTGTCAGAGTGGGTATTCAGTGCAGCTGGTGGCGTCATCACCGATAAGCGTACACGCCTGTCAACTGACAGCGCTGACAGGCTGACGCTTATTAAAATGAACAAAGCTTGGATTTCACCGGAATTCAAATCTCCTCCGGGGGAAAGCAGCTAAAATTTAACATTACTTATGTATCCGATTCCTCTTCTCTACTTCTCCTCCTCCTCCGTCATATCGTCTTTGCCTAACGCTGTCCAAAAAAAACTCCATTTTTCAGAGGTCCAACTGGCACTCTTTTACCACAATTTTTCAGGAGGGCCCCCTACAGGCCCACTCTCCAAGCAATTTTTCCGGAGGTCCACCTACAGGCCCTCTCTCCAAACAATTTTTCCGGAGGTCCACCTACAGGCCCTCTCTCCAAACAATTTTTCCGGAGGTCCACCTACAGGCCCTCTGTCCAAACAATTTTTCCGGAGGTCCACCTACAGGCCCTCTCTCCAAACAATTTTTCCGGAGGTCCACCTACAGGCCCTCTCTCCAAACAATTTTTCCGGAGGTCCACCTACAGGCCCTCTCTCCAAACAATTTTTCTGGAGGTCCACCTACAGGCCCTCTCTCCAAACAATTTTTCCGCAGGTCCACCTACAGGCCCTCTCTCCAAACAATTTTTCCGGAGGTCCACCTACAGGCCCTCTCTCCAGTTCCAGTTTTATTTGCGCAAACTGCGTAAATTTTATTTTTGGGATAGGTGTGAAAAATAATATTACCTGCGTATCTATATTGCCCAACATTGGATACGGTAGCAACTAGAAGACCAAACACATGCTTCCCACAGGGTTCCGCAGATTCCTGGTCCACAATGTCACGGAGCTCGAGGTTCTGTTGATGAGCAACAAGTCCTTCTGTGCAGAAATCGCCCACAACGTCTCCATCTAAGAACCTAAAGACCATTGTAGAGAGAGAGCGGCACAGTTCGCCATCAAAGTGACGAACCCCAACGCCAGACTGCGCAGCGAAGATAGCGAATAAATACTCTTCTCTGTGGTTATTTGAGCTAAATAACAGTTAAACACAAAAATTAAAAAAAAAAATTGATCTGTTCCTGTGCCTGATCCACCCAAGTTGAATCTTTCCCATCATGAGAAAGTCCCCCCAAGGAGTCCCCACTGTAACTTGCTTCCCATACAACTACCTCACCCCCCGACACCTGTGTCTCGCCATTGTCCACCACCTCCTCAGACAACACTGGTAAATCCCCACTGTCAGCTCATGGAGACAGCAAAAGGTCTTGCGAATTGGGGCAGAGAATGTTCTGGGGTAGCACATCAGAGAAGGGGTGACTATGGGGTTCCAGGGAGTACGTGACCACATGCAATCTCCATCTAAAAAGTCATGCCACACTTGATCAATCTCATAATTGACAAATGTACCTGTTGATGCTAAATTTTTAAGTTGGGGTCCTGCGTCGTTATTCTAACTACACCCGGCTGTTGTCACCACCACACACGCTAGCCCAGGGGGCACTCCTCTGTCTCTTCCAGCGAAACCTCCTTCCCCCCAGCCTGCCACCCCACCTACAGGCCCTGTCTCCAAACAATTTACTTCTTTGTCCTATCTTTCTCTTTCCAAACTATTTTTCCAGATAGCTGCCATATACGGTTTTAAACTGAGTAGTATACATAGAAGACATACCACACTTGATCAATCTCATAATTTACGACTGTACCGGTTGATGCTAAATTTTTAAGTTGGGGTCCTGCGTCGTCATTCTAACTACATCCGGCTGTTATCACCACCACACACGCTAGCCCAGGGGGCACTCCTCTGGCTCTTCCAGCTCAACTTCCTTCCCCCCAGCCTGCCCCCCCACCTACAGGCCCTCTCTCCAAACAATTTATCCGGATAGGGGACGTATTAGATATTGTACTGATTTTTTTTTGGTTCTTCTTTTAATTGCCTCCTGCAATAGACAGGAATTGAACCCAGGTCAACTGTTTGGGAAGCAGCTATGCTCACCACTTTACCACCAACAGCCACAGCAACTGATAAGAACAGATGCTAAACTTGATATCAGCTGCAGTGCCAGCATGAGCAGTGGTGTCACCTGCAGGAGGTGATGGACCTTCGTTGCACCTAGTTGGGTGCTTCCCTAACATGTGATGGGCATGAGCCTCGCCTTTCTTGATCTGGGTGAGCACAATTGCCATGAGGGTAACCACCAGGCTGTTGCAGGAGAATTTGGGGTAAAGGTGGGATTAGGCAGCCTCAGAGACATCCTTGCATGCTGCCCCTGCTGTTTCCTGTCCATTTCCGTGGTGTTTCCATCATTTTCTGAGGTTTTCAGGTTTTCCCCAGCCTTCCCTAGGCAGAGCCTTGGTCCCCTGCAAAAATGCTCGAGTCTCCCATTGACTTCAATGGGGTTCGTTACTCGAAACGAGCACCCGAGCATCGGGAAAAGTTTGTCTCAAATAACGAGCACCCGAGCATTTTAGTGCTCACTCATCTCTAGTCTCCACCATTTTTGGTCCCTGACAGATCAGTGGTGATAACGTGTCCACTAATGTGACCACTTCAGCCAGTCACTGACCTCAGTGGTAACTGTGACTGCTGAGCAGGGGAGGATTGGCCATAGATTCTACAGTTAGAATTCCAGATGTAATAATGAGCTCTCAACAGTAATTAAAGCTATGAGAATCAGGTACTGATGGATCTGACCGCACATGCCCTCCTGAATTTAAAGGGGTTCTCCAGGAATTAAGAAAATGAAAATACATAAATATTACTTTATTATAAATATATTCCCAAATACCTTTATTACTTATAATGACTCCTTTTGTCTGGAGAACAATCATTAGGGGAAATAAAATGGCCGCTGTCCTATTAGTACACACAGAACCTGTCCTAATCACACAGGAGTACAAGTTACTTCACAACACTGAGGTAAAGAGCTGCCTCATCGTTCTCTCTGCTCTGCTTGTCACGGATTATGAATACAGAAATGATCTTCAGCTGAATCTCTTTAGGAATAAAGTTCATGTGGAGTAGTAATGAGCAGCAGCACTTGTATGCAGTGTCCATTACCATAGTCTGTCCTGTCCGTCCTCTCTGTACTTCATGTCTCCTCCATTCCCACAGAGATTCAGCTAAATATCATATTAAACTGTATTCTGGATCATCATTTCTGACAAGTAGAGAGGAGGAGGAGGCAGCTCTTTACCTCAGTGTTGTGAAGTAACTTGTCCTCCTGTGTGATTAGGACAGGTTCTGTGTGTACTAATAGGATGGCGGCCATTTTATTTCTCCTAATGATTGTTCCCCAGACAAAACGAACCATTATAACAAATAGAAGATATATGGGAATATACAGTATTTATAATAAAGTAAAATTTAAGTATTTTCATTTTCTTAATTTCCGGAGAACCCCTTTAACTGCTGTGGCCCACATCTCACCTCCTAAGCCCCCTCCTCCATATCTTAATCAAAGACAACTGGAGGAGGACAGAAAATGGCAGCTTATTGATGGTCACCACTATAGATGAGAGAATTTTCAGAAAGTTCAGTTCGACTGATTTGCCGAATTTTACAAAAAAAGCATTTTTAAAAAAAAAAACTAGCGGGTGCAATGACAGAGTGCTGCGATAGCGCCACCCCCCATCATTTTACCCCTCAGATGCCACATTCATACATGATCATGGCATCTGAGTGTAATAATACAGTGTAAAATTAACATTAAAAAAAATTAAATCAAACTTACCACCTCCATTTGCTCGCGACGGGCCAGCCGCCGTCTTGCTTGCAGATCTGGCGCGAAATCCAGCCGGCGTGATGACGTCATACATCACCACGCATGGGATTTCGGCCGAGATCTTCAATCAAGATGGTGGCTGGTGGCTCATCGCGAGCAAATGGAGGAGGTAAGTATTGTATGCATTTTTTTGTTTTTTACACTATTTCAGGTTAAATCGATTCGCTAACATGAAGCACAAGGAAATTCGGATTCGAGGCAAATAAAATTTATCCTGAAATTCGGATCGAATTCCACTTCGTGGCATTCGATTCACTCATCTCTTGACACCACAAAGGAACAGCTTTTGGAGCAGTATATTGTGCGCTGCACTTTGGTATCTGGTTCTGCTGGGATATTTGTGTTGGCCCGTCTTCTGTTATTTGGACCCCTCTACAACATGGGGACACTTTTATTTATTTTTTTTTCAGAGCCACTTTAAATTCCCAGTCCGCCCCTGCTGCTGGGAACATGCCATTATTCCCTGTGGCCACCAAGGCCGGTGGCCATGGTCACGTGAATGGGAAATGGCACATAATCACTTGCAGTAAAGACAGGAGAATGATTCTGGAATGGAAGGATTTCAAGGTTGAGTGTTGTTTTTATTCATTTATTAACTTTTATTTATTTTATTTTACACACTACACCTTTGTGTAACTAAATTTTTATTTGGACAGACAACTTCTTTATGCCCAGCTGTGCCCCATGTAATATTCCCAGCTGTGCCCCCCAGTAATATGCCAACATTGCGCCCCCAGTAATATGCCCACTTTGTGCCCCCAGTAATATGCCCACATTGTGCCCCAGTAATATGCCCAGCTGTGCCCCCCAGTAATATGCCAACATTGCGCCCCCAGTAATATGCCCACTTTGTGCTCCCAGTAATATGCCCACATTGTGCCCCTCACAGAAAGTAAAAAAATAAACACCATATACTTACCTTCTTCCTAGTAGAAGCAGCAGGACATCAGCTGCTCTAGTCTGTGGAGGGGCACCGCCCCCTGCACAGACCAGAGGTGTGGAGAGCTGGGAGGAATGATGAAGTAGGGAGCCGATGCCAGCGACGGCTCTCTGCTTCATTATGGAAACTGACTCTGCATCCTACAGATTCAGCGAAAGCTGCCAGAAAGTGGGACATACCTTTCCTGTACGGGGACAGCGGGACAGCCACTGTAATCTGAGACTGTCCCGCCGGATCCGGGAAGGTTGGAAAGTATGCCATCCACTATAGAATGGACGGGGCTGTGTAGTTGTGACACCAACTTCCGATTCTGGAGCTGCTACCTAATGGCTGATTGTTAGGGGTGCATGATGTTGTAACCCCCTCCATCCCACCCACTAATCAGATATTGATGCGCTATCAAGATAAAAAGGTGATCCTCTATTAGACTCCAGGGGCCCCATTCAAATTTTGACAAAGTGAAAGCGTGATCCCTCCAGCCTTGACCTTTGGAGGGTCTTCTGTCCAGATGGTTGGGGAATAGATTTATAGGGACCCTGTCATCTTTTCGAAGAGGACTTCTGAAGCAGGCTAAAACTGTGTGAAGGATCTTAAAGAAGAACTCCCGCAAAAAATTTTATTCCATTTCCTGCTAGAAATGTACATGATATAATCTGTAGTGAATGTCATTTTCTTACCAGTAGCTGAATTTTTTAGTTATATCTCCCTTATGCTTCTAATCTGTCATGTGACTAGGAATTAGACCCACCAACTCACACAGCATCTTATGTGTGGACAGGAAGTCTATTTCTCTATGTATTTCTATGGGAGCCTCACTTTCAGTCTCATAGGAATGAATAGAGCAGTAACTGGCTTCCTGTCCTGGGTCAGTTGGAGGTCAGGGAGTTGGTCACATGATCCAGCTACAATAAGAAGAGAGGGGATAACTCACAGATACAGTCTCTGATAAGAAAATGACATTCACTACAGATTATATCATGTACCTTTCTAACAGGTCAGAGAATAAAAATTTTTGCGGGACTTCTTCTTTAAGTAACAAATGGGTTTTGTATTCCCGAGCCAGTGACTTTTTCTTTTTTAGGTATCATTTCCACTTTAATTATACATGTAAGGCAATAGACTGGATATTATTAACGATTCCGTCACTTATCGCCATACAGTGAAACCCATACACGAGTCATCTCTCCCTCTCATAATTACGGAACACAATCTCGTAATTAATAACAAAACCTATTACAGGTCTAACTTTGATCCAGTAATTATTTACCCAGAGAATGCTTGACTTCATTTAAAAAAGTGCATGCTATTTTTACCACAACATCCCGCTATTGCGCAGGAAGATAAATTGCCATTTGAAGTTGAATATATTTGCCTTACGAAAAAAGAGAAGCAGTGGAAATTCTATTAATTAAGAGAAGTGTTTTTTTTTTTTTTTTTTAGAATTAATTAAAAATATTCTTGTGCCTGACACGTTTTACAAAGCATGAAAAATAATGTCTGCTTCAGATTTACGGCGTACTGCGGCTTCGTTCGTCTAGTATCGAAATTCATATAAATATTACCATTGTATCCCTTGTAGAGAAACAGGAGAGAGCGCGGACGGACTCAGATTTCTTTATGGTGCATTGCCTTTTACATTTCCTCTGTCTGTTGCACACTTATTAGCGCCGGACTGAGCACAGACGAGACTAATAAGAAAAGGCTTGTCCGGGTTTTTGTCAATAAAATTTAAAGGGGCTGTCCAGAATTTTACTATTGATGACCTATATTTAGCATTGGCCATCAACATCTGATTTACAAGGGTCCGACATCCCATCTGCTCCTGGCACCTTCCCTGATCAGCTGTTCTGCAATAGCTTCAATACCGGCAACAGGTGTTGGATCTACTGTTTTGCTGATAGGAGCAAGACTTCAGGTTCGAATACTCTTTAAAGACTACACACATACACATGTTTAATAAATGGTAAGAATATATATAAGTATAATTTATTAAGATATTAGTAATCAGAGAAATGCATGTCCTTCTTTTCCAAGTTCCAAGTATAGTATATATAAAGACAGGGGCGTGGCTAAAGTCTCATAGGCCCCGATGCAAGAGTTCAGCTTGGGCCCCCTTCCCCCAGTGCTTTGTGTGTCTTTTTATGCGGCACAAGGGTCTTCGGACCCCCTCAGGCTCCTGGGCCCCGGTAGCGACTGCTACCTCTACACCCCCTATAGCTACGCCCCTGTATAAAGAATATAAAACTTACATCTCCGATTGACTTAAAGGAAATGTGCCATCAAAAATTTTATCTGCCAGATAGTGAAGCATCACCTTTTTTTCTAATCTGTTTTTATTTTCTGATTGTATATTTTTTTACTTTATTTTATATTCTGAACATGACTATGGGGGCGGCCATCTTGCCTGAGCTGTTCTTAACAGGATTTACACAGCGTTAAAAAAACTGCTTTATGGCAGCCCCATGGGTCATAGACACAATGGTCAGGAGGGGACCTCAGTGACTTCTATGGGAGAGTTTTCTGGGCATGCTCTGTGACCTGTGCAGAGGCGATTGTACAAGTAAAGAATAGATAAGATGTGACAATCAGCTATTGTGAATGGTGGATCCTGTCTTATCTATACACAAAGGTGGTATTATTACAGGCAGGATTAGAATCAGAGATGAGCAGATAGCTGCAGTAAAGTGATCTGTACAGAACAAGAAGTGACGCCTGTTATTAGACATAGTGGCCAGTCCGAAAACTGCAGGAGTTTTTGTTTTAGTTTTAATATAAAAAGTGACATGGAAAATTTAAAATAACATCATCAAAAATTATTTAAAAATATGTAAAACATAAAAAAGTGATTTAGACAGAAGGTTATTTTCTGATGACACTTTCACATTAACGTCATCTGACAGCGACACATCCGCATGGGAAGTCTGATTCAGCGAAAGAAGTCAGAGTCTCGATCGGGAAAACACCAGGTTCTACGCAAAGCATCCTTTCATAGATGAACTTCAAACTCTAGGTGAAAAGGTCCAGCTTGTATGCAATTTAATCAAACAGCCTCACCCCCTATTGAAATATAGTCAGTAGAGGAGCGAATATTCACAGACTTTTTAAAAAGATTCGCTTTGGATAAGAATTTATCCTGTCCAAGTTGCTTTGTTTCTATATACTTGAAGCTTCGAACGTTACAACATATTAATTATTCTGGCCGTGTTCTATGAACATTCCCGCACAAATAACGAACATATAGTAAAAGTACGCTACTTAAAGGGGTTGTCTCACGAAAAATATTCTACAGTTTTCAAACCAGCACCTGGATCTGAATACTTTTGTAATTGCATGTCATTAAAAATTTTGTATAGCTACTGAGTTATTCAGTAACATGTATCTGTATAGGACCACTTAATTTCTTATTTCTTTGACCTATTCACTGAGCAGGCCGCACATGCTCAGTTTCAACTTTTAACTGCCTACTGAGCTGTGATAGGCAGAGCTGAGACACGCCTCCTTAGCTGCAGCAGAAAAGACACTCCCCTTGAGCTGTCAGCTTGATATAAATCTAGCAGATCAATGAATGGGGAGATCTCTGGGTCCATGTGAGGTACATGGCTGGTTCTAGCTTTGTTAGAAAGGTATTGTCATGGACTATATGATGTCTGATTTTCATTTTTTACATTATTCGTGGGATAACCCCTTTAACTGAATACGTACGCATGAGCGTACAAATTATCAGATAAGATTTAAGGACATTTAAGAAGATTTGTACGAAGTGAATCTAAAAAAATACTGATTCGCTTTGGCGTAGGAAATAATGAAGGTTCGTAACGAAAATACGAAGCGGCGAATCTCTAATAGCCAGCATATGAAATCTATAAGGGTCACTGTGCATATGTTGTTTAGGCTGAGTTCACACTTCAGTTATTTCTATCAGTCATAGTGAGCTGAAATCAGCTGTTTTTTACTGTCACCTAGTCTTGGATCACAATAACTGATGGAAATAACTGACCAAATGTGAACTTGGCCTTACCTGTTATTATTTCTGACCTTGGATTCCCAGATCCACAATAAATGAAAATCTCAAGACAACCTTGGCAGACAATTCTAACTCTCTTGCACAAACATTTCAAACAAGCATCTTTGTTCATAAAGATAAGGTCATAAGGATTTTATCAAATAAGTGGGACAATACCTTGCACACATATTTCAGACATGTCTCTTTCTTCAGTCTATCAGATAACAATGGACAAGATCTCACACAAACATTTCAGACAAGTCTTCAATTCATTCATAGGTCAGGATAATTTTATCAGACACAATAAAGTCCAAATGATCGGAGACTCCATCAGGATAGGTCATCAACACCAGATTTGTGGGGGTTCAACAACCGGAACCACCGCTAATCAGCTGGGGGTTTTTTTTGGCAGCCACAGCCCAGAAAATTATACAGTGTAGTGAGCTGGAAAAAGACTGTTCTGTCCATTGTGTAGTGGCCAGAGTATCAGTGCCAGGGTACTGCAGCTCAGGAGGGTGAGCTTCAGTACAGCGGCACCGGACACTATTCAGCATTTGGAGCCTTCAGTTCCACTTCATACACTGTATAATTTCTCACGTCGTTGTAGCCAAAACAGCCGATTGGTGGGGGTGTAGCATGTTGGACAGCCCCCAATTAATACTGCTTACCTATTCTGAGAATAAGTAATCAATATCATTAGCCCTGGAATCTACATTGTAGTAACCAGCTACATCCACTAAACATTGGTCAGAGCCATGTAGTTCCAGTACCAACTTCTGGTGCTGGAGCTACCCCGAAACAGCTGATCATCAGGGGTGCAGGGTGTTGGACCCCAGCCGTTCTGATGTTGATGGCATCCAGAAAATAGGCTATCAGTAGTAAAATCTTGGACAACCCTGAGTTGCTCAGGATTACAAAAAAGGGGCAACAGCATCACTTCACCCTCAGGCTGTGTCGGGTAATGCAGCTCATCTCCTTTCAAGTGAAAGGGGCTAAACTTTCATACCAATTGCAGCACATGGGCAGGTGGGGTGGCGGGGGCTGTTTCCAGTATCCCAATCTTCGGCAACCCCTTTAATAGATAAGAATCACACTGTGTAAGCTTTCAACACCCTGGGGTGCTTGGGACTGACTAATAAGACATGAACCGCAGGTGCTGAGTATCGAGACACCAAACATTAGATTGAATAGGCATCGTTTAGATGTCTTCCTGTGGAATCTTGTTTTCCTGCGATGAGAGACCACCGACCTGCAGCGCACTGTCACTTACCTCCACTCAGAGCAGAATTAAAGTTGATCCTTGTAAAAACAACAACCCACTTGACCCCCTTTAACATCAACATATAGGAAAGGTGTCCATACATGACTGTAGCCTTCTCCAGAGGTACAGTGCCTTGCGAAAGTATTCGGCCCCCTGGAACTTTTCAACCTTTTGCCACATTTCAGGCTTCAAACAAAAAGATATAACATTTTACATTTTTGGTGAAGAATCAACAACAAGTGGTCACAATTGTGAAGTGGAACAAAATTTATTGGATTATTTAAACTTTTTTTGTAATAATAAAACTGAAAAGTGGGGCGTGCAAAATTATTCGTCCCCCTTGCATTAATACTTTGTTGCGCCACCTTTTGCTGCAATTACGGCTGCGGTCTCTTGGGGGATGTCTCTATTAGTTTTGCACATCTAGAGACTGAAATTCTTGCCCATTCTTTGCCCTTGCAAAACAGCTGGAGCTCATTGAGGTTGGATGGAGACGTTTGTGAACAGCAGTTTTCAGCTCTTTCCACATGTTCTCAATTGGATTCAGGTCTGGACTGTGACTTGGCCATTCTAAGACCTGGATACCTTTATTTTTGAACCATTCCATTGTAGATTTTGCTTTATGTTTGGGATCATTGTCTTGTTGGAAGATAAATCTCCGTACTAGTCTCAGGTCTTCTGCAGACTCCAACAGGTTTTCATCCAGAAAGGTCCTGTATTTGGCTCCATCCATCTTCACATCAGTTTTAACCATCTTCCCTGTCCCTGCTGATGAAAAGCAGGCCCAAACCATGATGCTGCCACCACCATGTCTGACAGTGGGGATGGTGTGTTCAGGGTGATGAGCTGTGTTGCTTTTACGCCAAACATATCGTTTTGCATTGTTTCCAAAAAGTTGGATTTTGGTCTCCTCTGACCAGAGCCCCTTCTTCCACATGTTTGGTGTATCCCAGGGGCTTGTGGCAAACTGTAATCCAGACTTTTTATGGATATCTTTGAGAAATGGCTTTCTTCTTGCCACTCTTCCATAAAGGGCAGATTTGTGAAGTGTTGGACTGATTGTTGTCCTATGGACAGACTCTCCCACCTCAGCTGTAGATCTCTGCAGTTCATCCAGAGTGATCATGGGCCTCTTGGCTGCATCTCTGATCAGTCTTCTCCTTGTTTGAGATGAAAGTTTAGAGGGACGGCCGGGTCTTGGTAGATTTGCAGTGGTCTGATACTCCTTCCATTACAATATGATCGCTTGCACAGAGCTCCTTGGGATGTTTAAAGCTTGGGAAATCTTTTGGTATCCAAATCCGGCTTTAAACTTCTCCACAACAGTATCAGGACCTGCCTGGTGTGTTCCTTGGTCTTCATGATGCAGAACCCTGAGACTATCACAGAGCAGGTGCATTTATACGGAGACTTGATTACACACAGGTGGATTCTATGTATCTTCATCAGTCATTTAGGACAACATTGGATCATTCAGAGATCAGAGATCAACTTCTGGACTGAAAGTAAATGGGCCGAATAATTTTACACGCCAAAACTTTTCAGTTTTATTATTACAAAAAAAGTTTAAATGATCCAATAAATTTCGTTCCACTTCACAATTGTGACCACTTGTTGTTGATTCTTCACCAAAAATGTAAAATGTTATATCTTTTTGTTTGATTCCTGAAATGTGGCAAAAGGTTGAAAAGTTCCAGGGGGCCAAATACTTTCGCAAGGCACTGTATATTTAGCCACCTCTACTACTCTTCTTGACTGGACAAGTTTGTTGATTGGAGGAAAGAAGGTTTGTACACAAACATAGAAGAGGATTCTTTACGGTAAGAGCAGTGAGACTATGGAACTCTCTCCCTGAGGAGGTGGTGATGGTAAGTTCACTATAAGAGATCAGGAGGGGCCTGGATGTATTTCTGGAGAGTAACAGGTTATAGTTACTAGAGATGGGTCCTTTTATCCAGGGAGTAATTCTGATGCCTGATTGGAGTCGGGAAGGAATTTTTTTCCCTAAAGTGGGGAAAATTGGCTTCTACCTCACAGGGTTTTTTTTTGCCTTCCTCTGGATCAACTTGCAGGATAACAGGGAGAGCTGGATGGACAGATGTCTTTTTTCAGCCTTATAAACTATGTTACTATGTTACCACCATGTGTGTTAAATCCAACATACCAAACCTTGTTTCCACCTTAAGAAAGATGGGGATGTTCTCAAACACATTCAGTATTCAAAATATCCAAATGACGTCAATAGAACCTGTAAAAAGACAATGATCTACTGATAACAAAAAGTGTCAGGTAGCTACCTGGAGTTAGCATTTATCTTCTCATATGAGACAAAGAGGCCTTTGGGCCCCTTAGGCTCTGTGGTCAGGTTGCAAACACAACCCCTGGTTATCCCATGACTAATGTAAAAAAATAAAAATCAGACATAGTACATTACAATGTCTTTCTAACAAAGCTAGAACCAGCCCTGTACCTCACATGGATCCAGAGATATCCACATTCATCCTTCTGCTAGATTTATATCAAGCTGACAGCTCAAGGGGAGTGTATTTTCTGCTACAGCTCAGGAGGCGTGTCCATGCTCTCCCTATCACAGCTCAGGAGGCGTGTCCATGCTCTCCCTATCACAGCTCAGGGGTCGTGTCTCAGCTCTCCCTATCACAGCTCAGGAGGCAGTTGAAGGATGAAAACTGAGCATGTGCAGCCTTCTCAGTGAGCAGGACAAAGAAAATAAGAAAAAAACAAACAGCAGGTGGCGCTATACAGATACATCAGAGCATCTATGGTAAAATTTTAATTACATGCAATTGCAGGCGCTGGTTTGAAAACTGTCAAATATTTTTTGTGAGACAGCCTCTTTAAGGACTCAAATTTCTTATGTTACAAATTCAATACATTATGCAACATAGTAGCAAAACTGCTAACAAGCTGTAGTCCACGGCATAACGACTGGGTGATCACACATAGACACATCTATATTATAAAAATCAATCTCTGTATGTTTGTCCATCTGTCTGTCCTATATAGGCATCCATCCACCTGAACCATTGGACACCAAATTTGGTACATAGGTACATTGGATCTCTGGGAAGGTTTTCATAAAGGTCTCAGCTCTCTAGGACATACCGTTCTTGACATATTCACAAAAAATGCAAATATGGCACCATCACATGACCCTTATTAGCCAATAGAAGCTTGCAGCTCCTTCCCTCATATCCTAACTGAAATACACACAGTCACATGACCCTTATTAGCCAAAAGAAGCTCGCAGGTCCTTCAGTCTTCGTCTCACTGACGTATAAATTGTTTTACACCAGGTTTCCATAACAACTCAACTTTTTCTTCAATGTTATAGGTCAGTGTTAAGGAGGCAGGGTGATATGAAGGTCACAATTAAGGGGGTGGGGCGCTGTGGTGGTCACTGTTAAGGAGGCATGGTGATATAGAGATCACAGTTAAGGGGGTGGGGGGCTGTGGTGGTCACTATTTAGGAAGCAGGGTGATATGGAGGTCACAGTTAAGGGGGTGGAGGAGCTGTGGTGGTGCACACTGTTTAAGAGGCAGGGTGATATGGAGGTCGCAGTTAAGGGGGTGGGGTGCTCTGGTAGTCACTGTTAAGGAGGCAGGGTGATATGGAGGTCGCAGTTAAGGGGGTGGGGTGCTCTGGTAGTCACTGTTTAAGAGAGGGTGATATGGAGGTCGCAATTAAGGGGGTGGGGTGCTCTGGTAGTCACTGTTAAGGAGGCAGGGTGATATGGAGATGTGGTGGTCACTGTTATGAGGGAGAGTTAGAAATAAAATAAACTGCTGTAACTGCTGTAACTGCTGTGGTATATAGGGCTACTAGCAATTTCCATGTAAATTTAAAAAAAAAAAAAAAAAAAAGGGCATGGATTGGCACAAATATCTCCCGATCGAACATCCTGAAATCATCTCACTTTCGAGTCGAGAGGAAAATGAGGAAGGACTCCTCTGTCTTGTAAATTATTCATTCATTATATCTCAGTTTTAGGTATTATTTGACCAGAGGTGTCCACCACATTGATCTGAGTCTGCTGTGCCGGTGCGAGGAGCCGCGTGTCGTTGTTTGTGGCTCAGCTACATCTGTATATTTGATTGTCTCCTATTAATGGGGAAAAAATGCTGAGAGGACCCTACTTTCTGATGAGGCCATCATGAACGAGCAGAGTGTTTCTTGTGACAGCTGCGGCAGTGGCAGCCACCATCTACTTTCTCCTCTGAAGAAGAATAAAGCTTTTATTTAAAAACACCGCAAACCTAGAAAGTAAAATCCGCAGCTCCTCACCGCCGCCTTCTAAGGTGAATGCGGTGCTTTTTATCTGGGAGGGTTCTAATGCTGACTTCTGCATTGTGCCTTCCACCTTTCATGGTAATATTAGAAACATTCTGATGTAAATTGCAGTTTGAATCTAAATAAGAAAGTTTTGTAACAGGCGTAAAATGTAGCGAGACAGAACTACAGTCTGCATTTACATCAGAATGTGTCAGCGACGAGGGTTAACTCAAGATGGCGAATTCACAAACCTTAGGAAGTGCAGAGGTTTAGAAGTACCATGCGGAGCCTAATTGGACTCTCTGCACTGGATATACACATCTGCTTGCTATATTAAGGTAAACGGGGGTAATAGTAAGGAGAAACCCTATAAATGAGGTCTGAGGTAACAGAGGAGCACTCAGAGCACTCATCTATGAGCCAGAGTGGGTACAAAGATCATCTCTCACATCTTTGCTGTTACTCGCTTGTCTTCGATCCAGCACCAAGTGCTACACTCTCCCATCTCTCTGGCTGTCCCTATCTCCTCTCCAGCACTAATGACGTCATGCTGCCATGATGCCACCTGATTATTATTAGGAGTGTACTTGGCATCATGCCCGCCTACCACATTGTTTAGCTTCACCACTACTCCTTCATCATTCAGCTCCATCAATACTCCAGCCATGCTACATCTTTCAGGTCCATCAATACTCCAGCTCTGCTACATCTTTCATCACTGCTCCAGTTTTGCTACTTTGCTCAAGTTGCACTACTACAACTCTTCTACATGCTCCAGCATCACTACTCCAGCTCTACTACATCAGTGTGGTACCACTACTGCAACATTGTTTCAACAGTACAGCACCCCCTCCACCAGCTCTGCGACATCAGTACAGCATCACTACTTCAGCCCTACAACATTGCTTATCCAGCTCCAAGTTTGAAACGTCTTCCTTTCTGGCACTACATACATACCACATCTACTATACAATCAAATATGAGGTGCTTAGCAAATATATATTCATCAAAAAATATCTCTGGACCCATCCACCACGACAAGGTGACCTCAATATAGATGGGAACCTAAATCTAAATCTGTCTCTATGCTGGTATCTACTGTAAATTCAAGTAGAATGGATCCAATCTAAACACTGTGACTGCCACAATTGTTATCTCTCTGCGGGAGAGCAGGCAATGGCCTGTTGCGTCACTCTGTACCAGCAACCTTCTATGAACAGGTTGAGATAGGTTTAGAGTTAGGTTCCCATCCGTATTGAGTTCACCTTGCAGTGGTGGATGGGCACAGATATATATATATATATATATTTTTTTTACCTAAATATATTTGCTAAGCATCTCATACAGTATTTGATTGTATAGTAGATGTGGTATTAGTTTATATATAGATCATATACAGTACATTTAGACCAATGCTGCTATGCCTTGCTTCCCCTTTAATTGGGAGTATATGCACCTGCATATTCGTTCGAGGGCTCATGCACACAAACATATTTTTTTTCCGTGTATGCTTTTTTTTTTTTTTTGTGGACCGTATACGGAGCCATTCATTTCAATGGGACCGCAAAAAAAAAAAAAAAAAAAATCAAGTTAAAATCAAGTGTATTCTTTTTTCGTCTGTTCGACAAAAACAAATAGAACATGTCCTATTATTGTCCGCATTACGGACAAGAATAGGACTGTTCGTTCAGGGGTCAGCTGTTCCGTTCCGCAAAATACAGAATGCATGTGGACATCATCCATGTTTTTTGCTGATCTGTTTTTTGTGGACCGCAAAATACATACGGTTATGTGCATTAACCCTTAAACTGCAAGTTTCACTGACTAATTCTGTTTATGATTACTGATGGTCCTAGTACAGGAAAGATGTCATCTTAAAACTATTGTCTAATTGGAGAAGACAGCAATGTTTTTTGTACAGCACCCCAGACCTGTGGGTATCTGCAATTGTTTTATGTATTGGTTATGTTATGTTCTGCCCTGTACACCAGCAATGTGGTTGGCAGGTACAGGGTTAACCACCCTATTCGTACCCTACTTCCTGCCAAAAGGAGAAAGAGAGAGAAAGAAACAAATCACAAAAATAAAATTGGCTTTGTGTGAATCCAAACGTTTGAGAATTCGAAACGAATCCCCAAAGCGGTAGAACCAATTTGCTCATCCTTAAAGCAGATACTTGAGATCCTTCTCCAATGGCCCTGACCCAGTTCTCCTGTGAGATCACTACTCCAGAGAGATTCCTAGAACTGAGCTTCCATTATAGAAGCTACAGCATGTTAGTCAGCAGAGTCACCAGCAAATCACAGCATTACAGACCCTGCTGCAGGTGAGGGAAATACATTTCAGACACCCATCACCTACAACATCCAGGCCAGACTAACTCCACGCCTGCATCACACAGTGGACCCCTATATCCACCAAGTGTATGCAAGTGTCATTTAATTTCCATACATATCCAGCCACCATCCCTCATCATCTGGTGACAGAAACTGCACTTTGTACTTACTACTGCTGGATATACCACAAGTTATATTTTGCCCTGAATAAAGAGAGACTTTTATACTTTTACGTCTGACCTGAATCTTCAAATGACCTTTCCACTGCACCAATTAAGGAGCAATGGCTTGAGGGAGTGTACTATGACACAACATCTCATCAGGCCACTATCCACTCCCATCCTCTGTACCAGCTCCTCAGGGGCTCGTTGAACTTGGAAAACTTGAAATAAAAATTAAAATAGGATGACCTGAAACAACCTGGATGATGGCAAAGTTACTATGAAAATAAGACTAAGAAACATAAAGACCCAAGCAGAAGACATGAGGCACATGGGTGCATGGTGAATAATTGTGGTCAACATTTCCAAAAGCATAATCAGCAATAATCCAAAGTATTATTATCTATTTGGGGTTCACTCTACTATTTAACTTTTGACTAAACTTTGTTTATTGTGCTTTAGGTAACATAGTAACATAGTTTATAAGGCCGAAAAAAGCCCTCTGTCCATCCAGTTCGGCCTGTTATCCTACAAGTTGATCCAGAGGAAGGCAAAAAAACCCTGTTCTACACAGGCCGGATCTTGCCTGTGCCAGTGCTTCTCTGCTAAAGCCTGCCATACATGAGCTATGTCTGGCTTTAGCAGAGCAGGCACAAGCAGGAGAGCCGTGTCTTCTATGAGCTCCCGCCACTCGCTCTTTTTACCTCACATCAGTACAGGCTATTAGCGCAGTGCCTGCTCTCCTCAAGCCTGACATAGTCCATAAAGTTTAGTTAAACTTTTAAGTACACTTTAATTACCTTCTTAAATTAACATTTGATGATAGGTTTCTGGATTTACTATATTTTTGGACACTATTGGTGACACACGTAACAGATGTAGCTGAAGGAATTGCCTTTTTCTCATTATCTCACCCTGATACGTAACATTTTCTTCTGATATATAATATCCAGTAATAGTCATTAAATGTGCGGATTAGTAAATCGGGCGAATGTAGGAAATAATGTTCTTAAAAATCAGTGATTATGGCCATTGATGGTTCTTGATCTGGAAAACACAGAGAAGCAAAAGAACAGACTCTGCTGGTCAGAGGACACTGATATACTCTCTCTATGCACGAGTTCAGTATTTCACTTTTCCAGAAGTGGCCAGATACAGATGCAGTAGGAGACATTTTATCCTTTGCTGCCATATTCTATGTTATCACTGTGAGGGGTTTTCGTTGGACTGTAGGTAAGACCTATTGAATTCTAGCAAGATAGCAAATTTAGCTCTGTACATCCAATTGGGGAGTAATCTGGTTTCTGCAGTACCCAAGGAAATAACTAACTGGATGGCACAAAATACTGTATACATGACAGTAGAGATGAGAGAACCAGAAAAGATTTGTTGTGCTTGAAGTTCTCTGAAATATTTTAAAAATTTTGGTTTGGTTCGATTCAGCCTCAACCAACGAGAGAGAGAGAGTGCCAGAGAAAGAGCCTAGTATAAAAATGTGTGTTTCTCAACAATATATATGTGTTATCTAAGGGGTACTCTTTTTCATTATGGAGAGCCCATGGTTCACCAAGTGCACATGCACAGTATTGTAGACCGGGCGATCCCCCTATTATGCCAAGTAGCCAAGTCCATGTGCACAGTATGGTTGATGGTAGACCAGGCGATACCCCTCCGGGTTTCTTTGAAAGACATTCAAATTTGTTTTCCGAATTTGCATATATTTTACAAAGAAATCCAGAGGAACATTGTCTAGTCTATAATAGTCATTATTAGTAATGAGCAAATCGAAGTCCACACGCGATCCGAATGTCAGGATAAATTCGCTTTGCCGTCACTCTGAATTTCCTCGTGCTTCATGGTAGCAATTCGATTTAAACTGAAATAACAACAAAAAAAAAAAATAATACTTACCTGATCAATTTGCTCACAACCGGTCGGCCGCAGCCATCTTGCTTGAAGATCTCAGCTGAAATCCAGTGTGCGGTGACGTATGACATCATCTTTGGCCACGACAGATTTCGCACCAGACCTTCAAGAAACATGGCGACCGCAGCAAATGCGCCACGTTGGAGTCCAAAACCATTGGTTGAGAACCCAAGAAGTTAGAGCAAAAAAGCATATTTAAAGGCAAGAAGGTTATACAGGGGGCATAACTACCCAGGGGCGGACATATCGCATGTGCAGCAGGTTCAGCTGCACAGGGCTGCTTCCCCAGTACCCTTGACAGAAAGAGGAGGGGGGCCCTTTTCAGTGCCAGCAGAGAGGGGCCCTGATTAAGACTTACAATGAATTGGCCGCCTGTTCTTTCTACACTCCAAAGCTGAAGGACCTTCCATGACATCATAGTCATCTGACCTTTTCAACAGTGAAAGTGGTGATAGGACCTGTGATTAGGTCACCGTCATGTGACCAGTGCAGAGAAAGGCAGCCGCTCAGCAGTGGAGACCTGAATCCCATGAATCCATGGAATGGCATGTAACTCTGTGCCACAGCGCTTCACATGCTGGATATTTTAAGAGCACCAAATTATGATGGTGGTTCTCCCCATTATACCTCCTCCCTGCTTAAGTGGGGGGAAATATGTAATTTAACTGGGACAGTATGTTAGAGGGGCTGAAGGAAGGGGAAGGGTGTTAGTTACATGGGACTGTATGTTATAGAAAACTGGTGGGAGATGACTGGTGTTATTTACATGGGACTGTGTATTATAGAGGACTGGAGGGTAAGGAGTTGATGGTATTTACATGGGAATATATGTTGGAGGGCTAGAGGGGATTTAAATTATTTACATGGGACTGTATTTTATAGAAGACTGGTGGGAGACGTCTGGTGTTATTTTACATGGGACTGTATTGTATAGAAGACTGGTGAGAGAGGTCTGGTATTATTTACCATACATGTGACTGCATGGTATAAAAGACTGGAGGGAGTGGAGCGATGTTATTTACATGGGACTGCATGGTATAGAAGACTGTAAGGAAGAGAGGTTATTTACATGGGACTGTATTATATAGAAAACTGGTGGGAGGGGACTTGTGTTATTTACATGGGACTGCATGGTATAGAAGACTGGAGAGAATATTATAACTCTAGTGGGTACGGCAGGAGGTTATAATTATAGGGGGCACTGCAGGGAGCATTATAAAAAAACTGGGCAGTGGTGGGGGTATTACTACTGAGGGCTCCATAGGAGTGCCTTAGAGATTGGCATTATTTCTATTAGCGGTGCCCTATAGGGGGTGCCTTATTAGTACTTAGGGCACTGTAGGGAGCCTTATTACCACTGGCGGTACTATGGGGGGGACTTCCGCCTAGCAGTGAGCCCAGAGATGTCACCGGCACTAATGGACAGACTTTAGCGAAGCCATAGCCTGTAAAGCTGCCCATCAGTGCCAGTGACGTCTCCGCTTAGCAGTGTAAAAATATAAATAAAACAGCCCAGGGTAAGGGAGAGCGTCGGAGTATGAAATGTCAGAGGGGATGAGTGGGGGGAGAAGGGGCTTATGTCCGGGAGGGGGGCCCAGGTACATTCCTTGCAACAGGGGCCCTCTGCTGTCTGTGTCCGCCCCTAGAGGCAGACCATTCGACTGCTATGGGGCCCAAGGCAAGAAGGGGCCCAGTCTTAGTTGGGATCATCTCTTCTTCTTCTGGAGGTGAAAACTTGGTCAGGACTCTACAAAATTTAGCAAATGAGGCAGTGGAAAAAATGACCCAAGGATCATTGAAAAGGGATTAGGCAGAAACCCTTCTGTCTTGTGTGGCGGGGGCCTAGGTTTGATCCTTGTTATGGGGCCCTTACTTCTCTGTGTATGCCACTGCCCTTATGCATATGATTGAGAAAGGGATATGAAAGTGATAGATGGGGTACCACAATTGGGACTAAATCGGAGCTCAGCCAGAGTAAAGGAAGTCATCGGTTAATTCTGTGAACCTCTGGTCTCTGTCTTTCTCAAACACTTATTGATTTCATTAGATGCTTCTCTCATCAAGGTGGGATATTGGCTAATCTGGACGTGTTCTTAGTGATCTGCTCTAGGGAGAACACATTCTAGGGTCTTTGGGGCCCTGTATCTGAATGTTTCACATCTTATAGGCTTTAACTCTAATGTTGACCAGAACTGCGCTATTAGGATAGGCATGATAAATGTAAGAAGCGGCTGTAGAATATCTCCAGTGAAGCAGAATGTTTTCGAAGTGACTGCAGCAATAATCTCTACATCAGACAGTACAGAGATATGTGGATTGCCGGGGTCACGTAGAAATCACACTCTCTTCACTGCAGCTGCTCTAACCACAAGCGGCAAAGGAAAAGAGCAAGGCAGGCAGAATATTAACCATTGATTCAGTTCTGCTCTGTGCCTAGAATATAGAACTACACAAAGGAG